>JAXQQM020082340.1:0-193055 GCA_034641835.2 Pinus albicaulis | reverse complement strand
CACCTTTCTCCTTTTTGTATCTTAGTAGGAGACAAGGTAGTTTCCAGTTGGAAACCGTCATGATGTTAGTTACATTTAATTATTGTTTTTCCATTTTTTCCTAATTAACAAAATTAAGAAAGCCAACTAGCCCTCCTACATATTTTTAATAATAAAAAAAAAACAGTCAGCTAGCACTACTTAATTTAATAAAAGCTCCCTAATTGTAAACAGTCTCCTAAAACAAATTTAACATTCACAGGTTCAAAGACCCGTCAAAGTGTCACACATCACAAAGAGACAAAAACTACTGATGTTTGTCTACCCTGAGTCGGATGCTCCTACATCAGGCTCTCGGGGTAACAAAAAGTCATGGCTCCATTCCATGAGATCGTCCACCGAATAGCCAGCTTTCTGGATCTGTGCTGCGTCAAGCCAGGAATTTTCCTCAATAGGACAGTTCTTCCACTTGACGAAGTACTGTAAGTATTCTTTCCTGTGCATTTGCTTGGCTACTTGTGTATCAAAAATACCCTCGATTTCAAGGGGCTGCGCTGCAGGCATCTGCCTCAACCAAGAATCCTTGCCAACTTGGGTGTTCCGTTCTGGCCTTGCTGCCCTGTCGTCTTCAGGACTGACAATGTAAGGAAAAAGATCTGCCACATTAAAAATGGGTGAAATGCCTATTCCTGGTGGCAACTGTATTTCGTAAGCATTGGCAGAAAACTTGCGAAGAATTTTGCAGGGGCCAATCTTTTTAAACTTCAGTTTGTTATATTCCCTTTTCGGTAAATGTTCCTTGCCCAAGTGAGCAAGTACCTCATCCCCAACATTAAATTGAACTTCCCGCCTTTCTAAATCTGCCTGTTGTTTGTATCTTTGACTGCTATCTTACAATTTCAACTTCACCTGCTCGTGTAAATCACTCATCGCTTGAGCAAAATCTTCGCCATCTGCGCTTATTTTTTTGAGTTTCCCCAAATCCTGCAGCTCATGCACTCCGCGAGGATGCATGCCATACAGAACCTGAAAAGGATTGTAGCCCGTGCTGCGATTTGGTGAATCATTGTATGCAAATTCCACTTGAGCAAGTACGCCATCCCACATTCGCGAATTTTCACCTATCAAACTTCGTAGCAGGTTTCCCAAGCTCCTGTTCACCACCTCCATTTGTCCATCGGTCTGTGGATGATAAGCGGAGCAAAAATTTAACTAGGTGTCCAAATTTTTCCACTGGGTATGCCAGAAGCGTCCTGTAAATCTCACATCCCTGTCAGAAATAATGGACCTCGACAAGCCATGCAGTCTAACAATCTCCGTGAAAAACAAGTGTGTTATGTGAGTAGCATCACTGGTTTTTTGACAGGGCATAAAATGCGCCATATTCGAAAATCTATCCACTACCACCATTACTGAATCAAACCCCCACTGTGTCCTAGGCAGACCCAAGACAAAGTCCAAACTGACAGAGTCCCACGGTCCACTTGGAATGGGTAGTGGTGTATAAAGTCCTGCATTCTAACTGCCACCTTTCGCTAATTGACACATTTTACACCTGTTGACATACCTCTACACATCCCGTTGCAACTTTGGCCAGTAATAAAAATGTTCTATCTGGGATATTGTCTTGTCTATGCCGAAATTTCCGGCTAGACCTCCACTGTGCTTTTCCTGAATAATGTTCTCACGCATTGAACAGTCGGGAATGCACAACTGTCCTCCCCTAAATAACAATCCTTCTTGCAAATTATATTCCAACCATGGACTATTGTTCTGTAGCAAAGCGTTTTGACAAGCCTCATGGGCCTCCTTAAAATCTATATATGTGTGGTATAAATCCTTCAAATGCTCAAAACCCAGCACCTGCACTGTGCTCTCCTGTAAGAGAAAATTTGTCTTGCTCAATGCATCTGCAACCTTGTTGGACTGCCCGCTAATATGTTTTAATACAAACGTAAAACTCTGCAGATATTTCACCCACTCTGCATGCTTATGATTCAACTTATGCTACTGCATAACATACTATAATGCATAATTATCAGAAAATAAAACAAACTCATTTCCTAACAAATAGTGTCTCCAGTGCTTCAAAGCTTGGACGACCGCATAAAATTCCTTATCATAAGATGAATACTTTTGCCTACTTTCATTCATTTTCTCACTGAAATAAGCGACTAGTCTATCCTCTTGGCTAAGTACTGCCCCAATGTCTATACTGATAGCATCACAACGAACTTGAAAATTTTTGTTGAAATCAGGCAATCTCAAAATCGGTCTCTCAGTGATCTTCTTCTTTAAAGTCTGAAAACTGTTCACCGCTACTTCAGTCCAGCAAAAAGGCTCATTTTCCTTCTTAATTGTGTCCAACATGGCTGCACAGATCCCACTAAAATCTCTGATGAATTTCCTATAAAAGCTTGCTAATCCATGAAAGCTTCGAACCTCGAACAAATTCTTTGGGGATGGCCAATTAAATATAGCTGCAATCTTATGTGGGTCCATCTTCAACTCATTTTCTGCAATAAAAAAACCCAGATAAACTAATTCCCATTGAAAAAAAGTACACTTTTTCAAATTTATTAACAACTTGTTCTGCTGTAATATTCTTAATACACTTCGAACATGTTAGAAGTGTTCCTCTTTTGTTTTACTGAAAGTCAAAATGTCATCCAAATAAACAATCACAAATTTCCCAATGAACTCTTTCAACACTTCATTCATTAGGCGCATAAACATACTAGGGGCGTTACTCAAACCAAATGGCATCACCAGCCATTCATACAGTCCCTCATTCGTCTTGAAGGTTGTTTCCCATTCATCCCCTTCCCGAATTCGGATCTGGTGGTAGCCACTCTTCAAGTCAATCTTCGAAAAATATGCTACCCCACTTAAACAATCCATCATGTCATCCATTCGCGGCAGTGGAAACCTATACCTGATCATAATCTTATTAATAGCTCTTGAGTCTGTGCACATTCGCCATTCGCCACCTTTCTTAGGAGCTAAAACTGTCAGAACTACACAGGGACTCATACTTTCCCTGATCAGCCCTTTATCAAGTAGGTCCTCCACCTGCTTCCGAATTTCTTCATTATCCTTCAGACTCATACGATAAGCTGCCTTATTTGGTAAGCTAGCTCTTGGTATAAAATCAATACAATGGCTGATGCTTCTCTTAGGTGGCAATTTGTCAGGTAAGTCATCTACTATGATATCGCCAAAGTCCTGCAACATGTCCTGGATCTCTTCCAGTAGATCTGTGATCTTTGTGTGTAGTACCACTATCTTTGGTCTCCTCACAACAACAAAATTAACATCATTGTCTTCAATCTGTTTCAAAAACTCTTTTCCACCCACAATTAATGCTTTTACTCAACTAGCTTCTGCTGTATTTTCCTCCTTGATGGGTACAAGCGTGTGCTTAATCCCATCTTTGACAAACTTGTAATAGTTTGTCTTTCCATCATGAACTACCTTTCTGTCATACTGCCAAGGTCTCCCTAACAGTATATGACATACATCCATTGACATAATGTCGCAGATAATTTTTTCCTTGTATCTACCTATCTGGAATTCTACTTCACACTGTTCATCAACTAATAGTTGATGTCCCTTTTGCAGGCAGGACACTTTGTAGGGAGTGGGGTGCTTCAGCCTCTTCATTCCCAATTTCTCCACCATGTCTGTGGCCACCAGATTATTGGTACTCCCACTGTCAATTACCAGTTTGCAGCACTTACGCTGTGACTTGCAAACTGTCTGGAACAAGGCCTTTCTTTGATCCAGTTCCACAATTTCTTTCGCTGGTTTTGTCAGCACCTTGTTCAGCACCAAGGGTTCCCCTGTCTCAGGTGCATTTTCCACTTCCTGGGGAGGTGCTTCCACCTCCTCCGTTTGGGCAACATGCATTCATCTACCCCCTGCTGGTTCCCATTCAGGACATTCATATGACTTGTGCCCCCACTTGTGGCACCTATAGCACTAGACAGCTCCTCTACCCTGACCATTACCTCTCCCTTGCTGGTATGGTCATCCCCCTCTAGTGCTGTTGTCATTTTCTGCTGTTCCCGAAGATTTGGAACTACTACCTTCTTCATTGGAACTTGTACCTATGCCTCTGCCAAAAGCCTTCCCCTTTCCTCTGCCAGATCTGCCTCCTCTTTTGGCATTCTGCTTCCTGGTTATTTTCTCTTCTGCTTTCAAGGCACACTGATATGCCTCATCTAGAGTTATGGGTGAGAGAATACTGATTTTGTCCAGTATCTCCCCTCTCAATCCATTTAAAAACCTTGTTGTTTTTTCGGGGGTGTCCTCTATATATCCTGCCCTCAAATTCAACTTGTAGAATTCTTCCGTATACTCCTTGACTGTTAACCCCCTTTGCCTCAAATTTTGTACCTATCTGTACAACATAATCTGATTATCTTTGGGCAGAAATTTTTCTTTCAACTTGGCCTCCATCCTGGCCCACTTCTTTATAGCCTGTTTATTTAGCCTTTTCCTTTCTTCCTGAACGCTACCCCACCACAAGGACGCATGTCCTTTCAACTTAGTGGCAGCGAATTTTAACCTCTTGTCTTCACTAATTTCTTCATAGTCAAAATACTTATTTAATTTGCTAAGCTAATCCAGCAACACATCCGCAGATAAATTCCCATCATAAGTGGAAAGCTCGTGCTTTGGATTACTATTCAATAACAAAAATGATCTCAATAATCTGAGTTCAGGTGCCTCTTCCTCCAAACCATCTGTCAGTTTTGCAACCTCCTCGTCACTGTCATCCCCTCCTGTGGGGTCTCTCCTCTGCCCAGCCTCTACTACTGCTAATCACCCATTCAAGATTTGAATCTCCTCTCTCAGTCCCTCTTCTGCTACTCTGCGAATTGCTCTCCCTCTTCCCCATCCTCGTCTACCAACCTCCATGTTCTCTTAACCACAACCTACTGCTCTAATACCAATTTGATGGTGACCAGCCCACAACCAGGTCAACACGACAACAAATATAAAAAAAATGAATTGCGCAAATATCAAATATTTTGTGACATGGCAATTAAAATTTTGACTATTCTACACGTCAGTCTATATTTATGTTCTCTGCATAGGATCTTGGGCTTTTTGTTATCCGTAGATATGGAATAGCTGTGTTGGCGATTCACAATTAATTCCAATGTGATTGAATTCTATCCTGTTGATCGATTTCCTTGCGATCTGTCGATGTCACTCGGTTTGCGCACTTTTCTTCAGTAACAGTTTCATCCGGAGGTCATTTTCATTTCACCTGGAGGCTGCAACGTGTAGATTTTCCCTCTGCAATTCTTGTAATGGTTACTATAGGTTCTCTGCTCCAATTTTCCTGCTTTTGTTCGATCTTCCAGTGACTGTAGCGATGACACTGTGCTTATTGGTTTGTCTCCTTTGTTGTAACTGAACTTTTGCTCCGATCCTTTTTTTCCTTGTTCCTGTGCTCTGTAAGTTAAATGCAAAGCCTGTTAGGGTTTAACAATGGACTTATCAGCTTCCTGTAACTCGCTTATTTTCTGTTCACAGGTTGAATCCACCGAGGTTTCTTTCCAGTTTTCCCAGCTCTGTTCGGCACTGGAAAAGGTAAGCTGTCATTCCATGATTCAGCACTCTTTGGTTCGTTTTCTCAGTTCTAACCCCTTGGGCTCCTTGTGAGCAAGATTTTTTTGGTTCAATCAATTATCTCGTTCAACAAAACTCGCCGTGTCATATATTCGCTCTAGGTAACAACTCGATTTTTTTTTTTTTTTTCCTTGTAACTATAGTTGTGGCACACGGCTTCCAGGACTGACTTCAGGTCTTCGTCTTGCAGATAAGTCAGACTCTTCTGGTCCTTCAACCCTCCGACTCAGTTCTGACCTCGACTTTCGATTCTCACCGGGTAGGATTGCTTCACGTTTCAGTCTTGTTTTTCTTATGCTGGGTTTAACCCACGTTACACTGGCGAACTTGTTTCAGTCTATTACAGTTCTTTGTCTGTAGATTTAATTTCACTGCTTGTATTAAACTCTGTTGGTTGTTTCAATGATACGATGCTTGACTACAATGTTACTTCACGTTTCTGTTTTCCTGTAGATTCTGTTGGTTTCGTAAAAAAAAACTCCGTGGTTGCTATTTCTCCTGCACTCTTTGTAGCAATTTTTCTTCCGAGGGAAAACGTATACTGATTTCTGAATGAAACTGTTAGTAACTTCAATTCCTGTAACTGGAAGCGAATGAACACGATTATATGAAACATATGGTTTGTAAGTTAAATGCTTTGTTTTTGTTTTATTTCTCTTTCTCGACAATTTCCAAAACCCGTACCAAATGCACCTTTCTCCTTTTTGTATCTCAGTAGGAGACAAGGTAGTTTCCAGTTGGAAACCGTCATGATGTCAGTTCCATTTAATTATTTTTTTTCCATTTTTTCCAAATTAACAAAAACAAGATAGCCAACTAGCCCTCCTATAGATTTTTAATAATAAAAAAAAAACAATCAGCTAGAACTACTTAATTTAATAAAAACTCCCTAATTGTAAAAATTCTCCTAAAACAAATTTAACATTCACAGGTTCAAAGACCTGTCAAAGTGTCACACATCACAAAGAGACAAAACCTGCTGTTGTTTGTCTACCCTGAGTCGGATGCTCCTGCATCAAATAACATGTCGATTTTCACTAGTGCTTTCTAAACGATCAAAATTTTATTCATCATGTCTATATAGAATATGGAAAATCATAAAGGCTTGGTCATTATGATTATATTCACTATGTATTTCATTTTGTGCAACAAATGTGTAATTATATGAAAAATAAGCTATTAAAAAAATGGTCCCTCGTGGAATAAAAATGATGGGAATTTTTGAATTGCAAGTACTTCCATCAAGCTCTATGGGAATGCTTGTTGTATTTATAAATTTCCACCTAAAAGTTTCTCAAAACCTCTATCACAAAAATTTCTTCTTCTTGTAAATCAATCCTTTTATGACTTGCAGTACTACTTGAAACAATCGATGTATGAATATATTCATATCTCTTCCATTCTGCTTTTATGATAGATAACAATTGATCATTTATATCAATAGGATATTTACTGTGAAATAAAGTCAAAATTCCATAATGATCACATTTTTTACCACCAACACATTTCTTTTGGTAAAATAATTCATGTCTTTCTCTAGCACATAGAATTTTGGCTATGAAATCATCGATAGTGGAAGGAGGAGGTGATTTTTTCGAAAATGTTTTACCAAAATTAAGGAATGTGTCATAATATAACTGAAATTCCACATGATGATGAAAACAACAAGTTTTGCCTACAATGATAGGCTTAACATACGATGGATTTTGTTGGACAAAAGCACTAATTGAGACATTCATTCCACGGTTCTCTTCTATTAACTTATTGAAAAAAATTATCTGAGTGGTGTCCAAGATATGTTTTGCATGTTATTTGTATTGATTTCGTGATATTTTTCATCGCATCACATCCCTTGATTTTGGTGAAACACGTGAATTTTTCATTCAATATTAATATATTATTTTTCTAACATCTTCTCTAAGTCTATATTTGCATGGTTACTTACAAATAACTATCCAACAAGCGAGCTCATCATTCACATCTATTTGTAATTGAAATTTTTGATATCTGTGCAATGTTTTTTGTGAGGTCCCTAATGATTGTGCCATATATTTTTCCAAACAGTTTTCTTTCGTAATTGATGAAACCACTGCCATTTGTATTTCTCTATGTGCATATAAATCACTTTTATTTCTAGATGTTCGAATGGAATTTAGAGAAATATTTATATTTTGTACCACATTTTCCTTATTTTTTTCTTTCGTTGATTTTAGAATACCCAATAGAGTCGTAGCTTCTTTTCAGTTCTTTGATGTTAAGAGACTTCTCAAAATTCGGGCTTGAATTACCACATTTTCATCTTTGAAGAACATATCAGTAATGTGCTTAACACGATATCGTATGACATGGTTAACTTTTTTATTTCCATATGTGTCAGTGTCAACATTTTCTAACATATCATCATCGATATTGATTTCATCTATACATATGAGAATTAAATATACAAAATTAGTTTAAATATTCAATAAATAATTAAATTAAAAATATCATTTGAATGAAATTGAAAAATTAATAAATTTGTATAATTTCAATAATACACATGACATATATATAAATACCTCATGATTCAATTTCTTCAGTCCAATTTCTTTCAACATTTTCAACATCTTCAATCATTGGCTCAATATATTTTTCACTTTATCTTTCAACATTTTCTATCTCATCATCAGTGTTATGAGGAATATCTCTCTCTCTTTACATTGAACAATATTTTTTAAATTAGTTCATCAAATAAAAAATGATTTTCACAATACACTAGTTAAATTTTAAATATCATTTATAATATTTACATTTACATACATGCTTCAATTTCTAGTTGAGGTTGATTTTCCCTTTCAATATTTGAGTGCTCTTCTATCATTTTTTTGTGATACTCTCTTCCATATTATCTACTAGAAAAAAGGTTTCTTGTTCGATCATATTTTATCTTGCAATTTATTTGATTTCCCATGATAATTTAGTATGAAGCTCAAGAAAATTTCTTCAAAATCCTTAAAAAAACTCACTACCAAAATTTAGACAAAAATGCACTTAAAAAATTCATCAAATATTTAATTTAAAAAAAACACACTTTAAAATTTTTGCACAAAAGATATACTTCAACCCAAAATACCTTACTTTAAAAAAAACATTCTCTTTAAACGCCAAAAAAATGTCTTTTAAAAATGAAACTCAAAATATTTCCTTCAAAGTCCTGCAAAAAAATCTCACTTTAAAAAATCATTATAAAAGATTTAATTTAGCCCAAAACACTTACTCAAAAAAGGCCAGTTTAAAAAATACACCAAAAAAATGTCTTTTGAAAATTCAACATAAAAAGTTTCCTTTGAAAATTCAGCCAAAAACTTTCCTTTGAAATTCGGCCCAAAGAATTTCCTTTGAAAATTCAGCCCAAAAAATTTCCTCTACAAATTCAACCCAAAAAAATTGCTTTGAAAATTCAACGCAAAAAATATCCTTCCCAAATTGATTCCAAATGAAGAAATGTGCGAAAGCAATGTTTCCATTTTCAGCTATTTATAGAGTTGCGAAATTTGTTTTTTTTGAGGTGCTTTATCAAATTTTGTCCGGCTGACGGAATTTTCAATGAAAAGTCCATCCGAACTTTTAATAAAATTTTGGCCAAAATTTGTTTGTCGTTAAAACTAATAGAACGGTGCACCAATAAAATTTCGGCCGAACTAGTACAAAAGTTTGGTTGAACTGAAATGTCTCCAACTACGCTGCATCTACGCTCAAAACACATTTCTTCAATTTTGAAATGGTTAAACTCCATCAAATTTTATGAATTAACTTTGAGAACCAAGACTAGCATTTGCAGAAGTCAATCTACTTTCAGCATATACAAATTTTAAGGAATTCCATAGATATTTACTAATTTTAATTAGCTTTCTAATAAAATGGGTGCAAAAAATTTCTGAAGCGCATCATGATCGAGTGAAATCAAAATTGTGTTTCTCCCAAAATACACATTAAAAAAAATTGAAAAATTTATGGTGCATTACATTGGGCTGTCGAATATAATGGGCAGTTTTTAGATTTTTAGTTTATAACTAATATGTTGAGAAACATGATGCCGACCGAAACATATTCAAAATATACAGTTCTTTCATATTGGTCAAATTAAAAAAATTCTATTAATTATGATATGTATCAGTTGTTTTCGTAAATATAAGGATACTGAAGTAGAATTTGTCTAGTTTGTTGCATCACATTTATTCTTTGAAAATACCAAGTTATCAAAGAATACACCAACGCTACTCAAAATGACATTTTATGAATCCCTTGATTGTTAAAGAACACAGACTCAAAGAATTGTTAAGTTGACATATAAAATGTGAATCAAAAAATTCCAAAAAAGAAGTAATGGAAAGCGAATAAAGTTTATGACAAGTTTTATTTTTATCATAAAATGAAATTATAAATAGAAAAATGGTTTTGGCTTGCAGAAAGTTGAAGAACTTCTAAAACTGATATTTTTTTCTCAAAAAAGGGGAAAAAGGGTAACCCAAATTCACATTTTCACCCATATTGTACATTGTTGTGTATAAGTTTTAGGGCACTCGGCTTGTGCTAACGTATATCTTGTATGTCTTGTGTATCTTGTGGTTCTTGAAAACTCTTAGTTAATGCTCTATTGTTTATCTGAACTAGACATACATGTGAAATATTTCCTATGAGAGCTATGTTGCTTTGTTGTTTTATGCACATGGCTAGATGTGATCCTTGTCTTGGTAAGTTATTAAGTGGGAGTACAATTTCAGCTTGGACATGAGTGGCCTAAGATGAGGTATAGGCAGTTCTTAGTTGAACAAGGCACAATCTACTTGTGCTAGGTGCAATTGGTCAAGTTGTTGTGGCTGAAGTAGGTCAATCTCACTTGAATTGCAGTAGCTAAGGACTTGATTTGGTTCCCATGTCATGAAAAAATGAAAGGCCATTTGTGATGGCATGAGTGCCAAGGTATGCTAGGGAATGCTAACATGTGCCAGATAGTTCGAAGGCATGTCAAATGTGCTAAGATGTGTGAAGAGCCAAGGAATTCCAAGATGTCAAGCATGTTTCAATTACGTGCTAGGGAATATCAAGGAAACAAAAAGGAGAAACATGTTAAACTACAAGGAAATAAACACATAATAGGGTTAAAAATTCATGAATTTACCTTTTCTAGGAGAGGCATGGTAGGCACACCAACACTAAGTGAAAATAGGTGACAAGTGCCAAGTGTTAGTGCATTCTAAGTGCCCAATCATCCTCTATTACTTCTCATCTAATTTCCAATAATTTATCATAAATAAATTTAATATTAAACCATGTCAAATCATACCAATGAATCTTAATGAATGTTAGACATGCTAATACTTGCCAAGTTCCAACACATGACAAGGGCTAATGTGTGTTATGGATTGATACACATGTTATGAAGTGGAATGGTATGTCAAGGAGTGCTAAGGTGTGCTAATGCATGTCAGGGAGTGTTAGGGAGAACTAGGGTAACACAAGGGAGTTCTATGTCAAAATGCATGGAAGTGAATGAATATGAGGGTGTGCAAGGGAGTGTCAATGATCAGCACTAGCTAGCATGCTAAGGAGGGAGTGACATAGTATGCTAAAAACTAGTAAGGCATGCTAGGGAATATTAGGGCATGTAAAGAAGTGTCGAATTTTGGTAGGGAGTTCTAGTGTGTGTTAACATGTGCCAAATAGTTCCAAGACATGGAATATGATAAGGCATGGTAGGATGTTTAGCGTGCGAGGGTATGAAAAATGTGTCAAGGAGTATCAAAGAAACAAAAATGAGAACCAAGCTAAAATTCAAGGAAATGAACACATAAGAGGGTTAATAAGTCAAGACTTTATCTTTTTTCGAAAGGGGCATGTCAAGAACACTAATTGAGGTTCTAATACATTCCAGGTTCAAATGTTTTCCAAGTGCTGATGTATGTTAATTCATGGTAAAGTTTTCTAGGGCATGTTAGGGACTGCAAGGAATGCCAACACATGCTAGGAGAGTGTTATGCTATGTTAGGTCCTGCCAACATGTGCTTGGGTGTCCTAGTCATGACAAGGTGTCATAGGTACAAATATGTTCTAATACATGTGAGGTGCCAAGGAATGTTAGTGTGTGCCAAATCATGTTAAGATGTGCCAAGAGTGTTGAGTAGTGTTATATCTCTCTCATTAATAGATTTGAAAAAGGTTGACTATGTCTTAAATAATATAGTTTCTACACACACTAGTGGAACTTTATCTAATGGGAATTTGTTAGCTAATAAACCTAATAGAGATGACTCATGCATTGACTCATAGGAAAACTATATTCTTATTACTTGAGGAAAATGAGACATACTAATTACTTCTTAACATTTTGATTGACTGAAACCACCATATGTCCTTGGAAAGATAATGAAAATACTCCACAGCAATGGTCTTAGATCGTTATCTTTTGATAGTAACATAAATCGTTATAATGAATTCCATTGACAAAAAATATAGTAACATGCACATAGCGTCATCAAAAACTCATTTTAATGATCAATGATGAAAAACATTTTTCGACCGTCACCAAAAGTAACCAAAAATAGCATTGGTGATGGTCAATATAATATCATCACTAGAAGTGTCATGAAAGAGAGAATTAGTGACAGTTCTTCAACAACCCTCACCAAAAGTGTCACTGAAAATGGATTTTTTGAAAAAACCTTAAAAGACCATCACTATATGCACTTACAACAACGTTTTTTTAAGGACTGTCACAATATGTGACATTGGTGGCGGACCTTAAAGGTCCCTCACAAACATGACCCTCACCAATTTCCTATTTTATTGTAGTGTGTTGTTATCATATATGAGCTTATCTCTCTAATGCAAAGAAAATTACCTAGAAAATCCAACTTCTTTCCTTCAAATTTACACCTCATCTGACTTCACAATTTTTTTACAAATTCTCTATGAGTAAGGATGATTACCTTATCATATTATATTGTTATTCAATGAATTTTTTATGAAATAATGATTGATAAATAATTTTTATTTTTCAATAAAATAAAATATTGCATTTAAAAAAACTCTTTAACCATCCATGTTATTAAGTTTGACGCTCATTCAATTATCAAATAGTGAATCCTAAATAGGGCAGTAAAATTATTTTGACCTATTCATATAAATATATCAAAACTGCCTAGGCACATGTGGATAAATTCGCTTAGTATGTACAGTGTTTAGTCTCTCAAACATTCCCTCACTTCCAAGTCTCTGTGACAAATTTTATTTAGGTATATAGTCACTGGAACTGCTAAAAGAAGTGCCATAGTCCGTTAAACTAGAATTTAATATCAAGTTAATGTTCTCATATTGTAGTGGACTTGCCAACTCAAAATGTTGAAAGAAAAATGTGGGTTTCACCCCATCGACAAGGCCGATAAAATGAGAGTAGAAGTCAAAAGCTCAACATGTCATTCTCACAATCATCTAACTCCCTTATGGAAGATATATTTTCTTGTCTCTCTCTTGATGATTATGTACATTCTCAGAGAGTTTCTTTTGTGTGGATACAATATAATTTTCCAAGAAGAAAACATTTTTTTCCAGCGCAGAACATGATGAAAGAATTGCACCTAAAGAGGTTTAATTCCTCTCTTAATTTAGATGGATGTATGCTACTTCTTTATGATATCATTTATATTTATATAAATTTCACACACACATATATAAGTATTCTTATTTAAACTTTCATAAAATTATTATAATACATATAGTTTTTTCTTAAAAGGTAAACTACTATTTCATTAAATTAGTGTTTTACATCAAAAACAATGAAGCACTATATTATGTCCTAGCCTAGAAATAGGGAACCAGACCAAGCACAAAATTTCAATTTCTAGAATCCATAATAAACATACATAAATTTTATGAATTGAAGTGAAAACATAAGAAAATCACTCTACAAGACGTGGCTCCCATGGCTATTTTTAAACAAAGAACCAAAGGATCTATGATTCAAGACTGAAAAATAGGTAACGAAATTTTTTTTTAGGATTTTTCAAAATAAAAGGCTTCAACATGGATGGGATGGATTAGGAGGTCGACCAAGGTTAGCTTCAATTATTTCGAGTCCGCATTCCATCTAAAACATTTGCATCTAATTTTGATTTAGCTAAGGGAGGAGGTGTAAAACTAGTAGTGGTAGAGATAGGGGGGCTAGGAGGGAAATATTTGGAGGGAGAAGTTAAAAATGTGCAACGGAATAAAATAAGTGCAAGATATGTAGAAAAGGCCCAAAGTCAGTGATGGCACTAGGAAGAAGTCCAAGAGGGAACTCATATGTAGGAAGGAGAAAGATAAGGGAGGAATTTTGAAGGCTTCAAGGAAACCTACAATTCAAGATAGAAACAACCCAGAGCTCTAGAAACCTTAGTAGGGAGGAAGAAGGAAGACAATGAGAGACTATAAACTGATCATAAAGTATACTCATATAAATACATAGAGAAGCCGATATTAGATTACAAGGAAATCTCTACATGATTGGACATAAATGGTGAAATGATTTTGCATGCATAGCATGATCAATATATCTATTTCACAGAGTAGTGGCTTGGGAGTAATGGGAGTGCCTTGTCTCCATATTTTCCCAATATGATTAATGAATCCCAACGAGAATGTGGCATCCCTGTGAGTGAGGAAAATAAAGCTAAAACCACTGAAATATATGACTATGTCAGTATAGTTCAATCAGTAAATGAGACCAAATGGATAGGAACATCGTCATAATAGTAGAGTTAATTTCCATGCATGTCATTATTCATGGGGTATGCATATTAAACATCAAGGGGGAGTTCGTTTCCATGTCTACCTTTTTTATTAACTAGTGGGATAGTGGCAAGACATCCCCCCACCCATACCTTGTGAATCATCCCATTGGGGAATGTGAATCCTTATGCACCAATTCCAAATAGATTTTATTTAGAGGCGAGTCCTAAGAGTGAGAAATAGTGTGAAGAAATTAAAATGGCTTCAAATTTCCAATTTTCATTAGCAATAATGTCCTCAATTTTATTCCTATTATGACAAATGTGTAACGGAATGATGACTTGAATGAGGTTTAGGAGGGTCGTATCCTTGTTCAAATAGTTTCACAGATGTCAACTATGGGATACTCTTTTCAAGGGGATGTTTCATTGAGAATTTTGGATATCATATTTAAAATAATATGGGAATCCCATTTGAAAAGAAGCTTGAAGAAGCCCAAGGATTAGGCAACTCACATGCTTCCTTCTAATTCCTTTAACTATGAAACAATATTTTTGGTTTGCCACAAGGGACTAGCAAGGATAAAAAGGATGGATCCGTGAATATCTCTAAAAAATCCTCCAAAATTACCAAGGATTAGATTTCCTTTAAAAAATCCATTGAAGTTCTTCGTGCTAAAATATAGAAGGGGGGTACCAAGAAGTAGGACTATGGATGGAGCCAACGTGGGTGGCCACAAGATGATAGATGGCCAAGGATGAATATGACAATATAAGTGAATGGTAGCTTCCATCCCTTTCATGGTATAGTATTGTGTCACCCAAGCTTGAGCCACAATTGATTGCTTATGATTTTTTCTTATGAGAGTAAAAATATCTACATGAGATAGTTAGTGATTGAGGAAAATAATTATATTATGCTCTTCTGAGATGACTTGTAAAAGAAAACATGGTTACACAATCAGATGTGATTAAGGATGATATTATGAAAGAGTTCATTTCTCTAATGTTGTATTGTGAGGGAGAAGTTGTTGTGTCCTAGTACGAATGATGCATGAGACTTTCAAAATCCTTTTAGATGTTTCTAGAATAATGGTAGTGAATGAACATTTTTTTCAAGTACTTGAACCCTTTTTAAAATAGGTAGCATATGGAAGGTATGACATAATGTTTCTTTAGAAAATTATACCACATGTAAAATTTCCCCTATGCTAAAAACCATAGAAAAAAGGATACTTTGGCCACAATTTTCATTCCCAAATGGTTTTTCGTTTCATTTCTATCGATGGTCCTAGAAGCCAAATTCCAATCCATATGCTTCTTTGAGAGAAAATAAGCCACTAATTCTATAAACCAAACAAAGCTTGTCAATTTATCTAAAGACTATAATGTATATAGCTTTTATTTCTTTCAAAAAACAAGATCATGCATATTCATTTGGCTTTGGAATCTATACTTCATGAGGAAGGTATTGTCTGCATTGCTGAGAGTCATCCACCCCATTCCAGTAATTTCCCACTTTGAGAAATCCTTGGCAAATCATGCATCTCTAGATATCTTTTAAATATTGTTTATCCTATCACCTTGGAGACTATTTCCATGATTGATCCTAGAAGAGATTCTTTTAGCATTGTAGAATTCACAAAAAAAATGTTGTTGAATGATGTGCATCTTCCTTTTAGATATTTAAATTTAAGGATTTGACTTTGATAAGGATGTATCCTACATATTCTTTGCTCCAAATTAGATTCAATAGATTATTTTCTCCTTCGAGGCAATGCAATCAAAGTTTGATTCCTAAGACATTGTAAGCATGGTTAGATTTTTTAAGCCTCAACCCCCTTAACATAAGATTTCATAATCTTTCCCAAGTAACCGATGCCCACTTTCTTCAAGATTAGATATCCCCCAAACAAAGGAACATTGAATATAGTGAGTGGAATGCAAAGTAGATGAAGGGATTGTAAAACGAGAGAAGGAATATAGTGGAAAATCTTGGAACGGATACTTTAGGAGGCTTTAGCTGGCCAACAAAGTTGAGGGAACGAAAGGTCCAACATTCGAGTTTGTTGTATAATTTTCTTAGGTTAGACCAAAAAGAAGATATAAGAGAGATATACGTAAGATGAACGTTGATATATTTCAAGGGAAGCTCGAATTTTTGAAATTTCATTAATATGGCAATGTTATTCTACACAATAGTGGGGTTGTTAAAGGAAGAAGAAATGGGGTTTGGATTTTTCAATGTCCAAAATACTGCTTGAGAGGAATCCTCAAGAACTTGTAGAATGCATGTGGCTATATAAATAGTGGCTACATGAATACAAATATTTCCATATATGAATTATTTATGGTAAATGGGAAGGTATTCCCTAAATGGCTACGTCCCTTTTATTGTCTTATGAGACATTGCAACATTAAATGCATGCCCACTACCTCTATAACTAGTATTAATAACTTGTACGAATAGAAAATTAGAGATGGTGTCCTCCAAACACATTCCACGTGAAGAGGAGAATAGTCAAGAGAGAAAACCATTTATTAGGATGGAGAAGAAGGATGAGAGGATCAGAGATTTAATCCACATGGTCTATTAATGAAAAAAGCTAAAGGTTTAGAGAATTTTGAAGGGATAGGACCAGTTGATCTTTTCAAACGATTTGAAGAGGTCCAATTTAATAAAAAATATTAAACTTTTAGAGAATTTATCGTATATCATGACTTGATTAGACACCATAATACCATCAATGATTTTTCATACTTCAAAACAGTGATTTTTCTTATAAGATATTAGATGTCGTAGTAATGATTTGAGATTATTAACTATTACCTTTGTGATGGTTTTTTATATCACATTACAAAGTGTTATGGTTCTCAAGCCACTTGTCCCTTGACTGTTATCTTTTTTCGAATAAGAGCTAGTAAGGTTGTATCGAAGATCAAGACTATGCAGTGATATTTGCAAGATTCTGCTATTGATATCCATAGGAATTTGTCAAAAATTGACAAACATGTTTAGAATAAGCCTATTTTTGTGTAAGAAAGTTTTGTTTTTCCCATCCTCTAACGAACAAATTATTTACTATTGCTACCAAAATGTCTCCTGCTATTTTCTATGTTTTTCTAGTTGGGTGAGAAGTTTGGATTATCCTGGTAATATTACTTCGATTTCCCCATGGGATGACTACTTTTAGTTAGATGGCCTCCATTTGGTACTCCAAGGTAGCCTTGGCCTAAAATATATCACCATATTGTAGTTTGTTCCAACATTTCAGCTAGGTTTTCAAGCTTCTATTGTAGGTGATACATATCAAAGCCTTCTAAGAGGCTTACTTTTAACCAAGATTATTTGATTTTTCCTAGAATGGGAGGTGCGTTAACTAGAATCTCTAAAAAATGCCTACTTTATAGCTAAGCTTTCATATTGATCTCCATATTAATTACCATTGATCTAAGCCCCAACAAAAAAAAAAAGTTATGTACATAAGTAGTTGGGAAAAAATGAGAGTTATGTAAATGAAAACAATGGAATAGTTATTGGGGTAGGTGTATTCACATGGTAGCTTGGGGTGGTGACACATGTTGTAGTCCAATCGGTCCCATCCATAGAGATTATAAGTTGTTACGAGTGTGGTAGCTATATCGATACGGTACCTTGAGGGCTCATGTGAGATATAGCTACTAGTTGCCCATTTATTGTGTTGGATGTTAATTTTTTTATGTGGACTTCAACAAAGATGGACCAAATTAATCTCCTCAAGTGAAATTCAAGAGGGTAACTGTTAGGATAGTTAGCATACAATTGACTTGCTGACAATGTCAATCAATCTCCTAGAATACTAGGGGATATAGGTGGTAATTACCCATGTATTCCCTAAAATGTTAATGCTTTTATGCTATGTGAACTTCAACAATGATTGACCAAGCTAATCTCCCCAAGTAATGTTCAAGTATGTGCACTTCAAAAAGGATGGACCAAGTTAATTTCCTCAAGTGAAGTCCAAGGGGGTAATTTTTAATATAGTTAAGATATAATTGACTTGGTGATCGACTCAATCTATCTCCTAGAAAACTCAGGAGTTGCTAGTTACGAATGAATTCCCTTAGAGGTTAACTTTTTGATGTGCACCTCAAGAAATTAGATGGACCAAGTTAATCTCCTCAAGTGAAGTTCAATGAGCTAGTCTTCCGATATAGAGGCCATGGTAGAGATGTTGTAATGTAATGTCCTATAAACATTTAACGCGGTCAAAACAAACTCTATGTGAAAATGAAAATTTTACATTATTTTAATTATTTTATTAATTTTTTTTGGCTAGTGAAGGTAAACTTGACTTGGTCAAGTCGCCAGTGGTTTTTGAGCTCCACGTTTCTTAGAATCTATGGTATTCACCCATGGTATTCAGGTGGAATGCAACCTATTTAAAGCGGAAATTAAACGAACCTAGGTCGATGTGGATCTACCAAATGCTAAGAGGGATTTTATCTTTCTTGAGGCTTAGTAAATCAGAGTTATGATAGATCTAAATTAAGAATTAGAAGCGAATCAAATTCTTGATTACAATTTATGATTTATAGACTCGTGATCTTAATAATCCGTGATTTATCCATGATTTTTCCCAATTATTTTCATGTAATATAGGCTAGTTTAAATAATCCATCATTTTCACCAACTATTTTTATGTAATATTAGCTATTTAAGCATATGATATTTAGATGATCAAAATACATTTTTACATAGATATTTTCTGAGTATAAAATTTTCAATATATTGTTTTTACATGACTATTAATAGATATTTTCTGAGTATATGCTTTTCAATATATTGTTGGTATTGCTATCTTTCTGGTGGATAGAACATCGCCTAAAGAATGCAACTTCTTGCCTTTAAATTTACTGCTGGTCCGACTTTCCAATTTTTTACGAATTGTGTGAGGAAGAATGCTTACCTTTTCGTAGTGGATTGTTAATCGCTGATTTTGTTATGAAATAATGATTGATAAACCATTTTTTTTTACTAACATTGCATTTAAACAAACTCTTTAACCGTCCTTTGTTATTATGTTTGACGCTCATCCTATTATCAAATAGTGAATGATAAATGGGGACATAAAATCATCTTTCTCTATTCATCTAAAGATATGAAATCTAGGTAGCCACATGTGGAGATATGGGCGTAGTATGAGTGTTCAGACTCTGCGACATTCCCTGACTTCCAAGTCTCTGCAACGAATTCTAAGGACTTTCTGTTCTGATAACGAAGGATCATGGCCCGAAAGCATTTCTCATGCCATTTTGGGTTTTTCTATTCCGCTATTGTGAAAGATTATAATAATTTTTCTCAGTGAAGGATCTAGATGATGTTGATATTATTTTAGGGATAAACCCCCCTTTTTTTTTTTCAAAAACTTGAGTACTTTCTGAAGTGCCTTCTGAAAGAACAAGACACTACACTTCTGAACAATTGAGTTTGCCCCAAATATTACCATCTATAACCAAATATTATCAAACCACCTAGAACATAAATGGAATTGAGAAACTGGATGAGAACATGAAGTCCAGACCACTTAGCTGTTCTTTTGTTCCTTAGCGCAACCAGTTGGAGTTGTCGCTGAGAAATATGGAGACATAAAATTGACACATGGTATATCAGTTTCCATCATTTCGTGCTACATCAGTGGGCCGGCCGCTCTTCATCATCGAGTCCAACAGATTATATATATATATATATATATATATATATATATATACTCTGAACGAACACTAATGGCATTGTGAGTTAGTATAAAGGCATCCTTCAGTGTGTTGATCAATATTTGAAGCATCCTTCAGCACGCCATACGTCCTGTATCTCCCAGTCTAAAAAGAGTTGGTTTAGAGTTGTAAACTAGCTGTATAGGGATTTAAATGGATCTTGAAATATAGTTTATTTAAAAGAGGAAATTAAATCAACTTAAATCTATTTTAATTTTTCCTTTACCAAATTTTTAGACATATTAACTCTTTAAGATATGAGCCCTCTAAACTTTTGATAGATCTAGAGTTAAATAAATCTAAAATAATAAATATTATTGCAATGGTTTTCTGCAAGTCTAACTACATATAATGAGCAATAACGTGTTAAGATAGTAAATATTATTGCAATGAGTTTATACAAAACTAATTATATATTGAGTAATGATGAGTTAATAAGTATTATTAAATAAACCATAATTTCAGATAATGAAGGAATGATCCTCATTGTAAATTGTCTTTGGACCAACATTTTTTAGAATATAGTTTCTACATGTATGGTTTGTGTTTCTATCATATTTTAATTTTATGTCTCATGCTCGAAGCTGGACACGTTTCAGAGTTTGTGGGATGTGCGTACTAAAGAAAATTGTCTTTGGACCAACCAATATTTCTTAGACTATAGTTTCTACATGTATGGTATGGTTTGTTGTTACTGTTTCTATTATATATGTCTCATGTTTGAATCTGAACACTTTTCAGAGTTCGTGGGATAAGAAAGAATATGTACGATGAGAAGTTCCAAAAAATTCTGCGAATGCCTAAAAATTAAATGTATTGTCTGCACTTTATGTTCTAATAACGAATATACTATTTTATTTTTTATATTAATTGCAGATTTTGAAAATATCTATAAATCTGAATATCAAAAAAGGTTGATGATGAGGGGTCTTTTATCTCTTTTAACCATAATTCAAAGAATATTTGTCGGCGTGGATGTAGAGGCTGCCGAGAAGAAGAACCTGATTACGTTGTTCGTCCTTTTTAAACCAAGCAATCTAGTATATTAATGAAACAAGTTTTGATAGAAATAAATAGATATTCTTAGTACACAAATTTGGGTCGATCCCGGTCTATTAGAGTTAGCTGGCGGCCAATAGCATTACCCAATCTTCACTCTCGATTTGGAAATGCAATGACAATATGTATTGTTTGGGTGTGTATCAAAATTGGTTTAGAAACAGTTTCCATTGGTTGCATATCAAAATTGGTGTTTTATTAGCGTACTAAATATGCAGCCAAACCATGGAAACTGTTTTTAAAACAATTTTGGTAGACAGCCAAACAATTTCTCGTGGCATTTCCAAGCCTAGAGTGGAGCTTGAGTTATGTTACTGGCCGCGCGCTAACTCTAATGCACGTGTATGGACCTTACAAATGCAACCATACACGTGCTTTGGTTCTTGAATATCCCATTTTCTTGGATCCATAGAATTTATTTACCATTGTCATCGGATATACATTTTCTATGGTAAGTTCATCCCACATATTCTAATACATCTTAATGCAAATTATAATATTGAGCCACAAAAGACACTCTTTCCAAACATAGATAAAATCATCAATATAGAGACGAGACAGTATGTCTTCCACCACGCAAGATGGAAGAGTGCCTCTACAGTTCTGTAGCCACAAAACACATTCTCTCTTCCATCCTCAATCAATCTAGACACGAGACAATATGTCTTCCACCAGGGAACATGGAAAAGTTACAATATGTAAACTGTAACCCTTCCCATTTCACGTTGGCTGGTTTGTGGACCACTTTGTGCCACCACTGTATCTGAATGTTCACCTGATATTTAAAGATTGTTGACTCAAATTTCACCCTTTCTGTATTAGTTCTCACTTCAACTTTAACATCTTTAGGCCAGAAACAGCATCATTTACGGATGGGATAAATATATGGTTACACTTTTCTTGCCGCTCCAATTTTATCATTTCTAGGACAGAAAGTCTCATTTATAGATGAGATAAATATATGGTTACATTTTGGTTGAATATATAGGGGTATTTTACAATTTAGTATAAAGGTAATGTGTAATTTTGTGTCAAATTGATAAATGTTTCTTTTAAATAAAAATAAAATAATTTTTAAATAAAAAAACAATGTACTGTCATAATAAAGAAACAAAATTAAATATATTATGCATATCTAATTAGTTATTCATATGACTCAATATAATTAGAAGTAAAATAAATATGTCTGTAAGATGTTTAAAATTTATACTTTTAAAAAATATATTATACTTGTTTAATAAGTTGTACATATATGTGAGTAAAATAGTTAAAAGTAAAAAAATTATCTAAATAAGATGTTCAAACCTAAAAAAATATCTAAATAAGATGTTCAAACTTTATACTTGTAAAAAATATGTTATGCATGACTAGTTACTTGTCCATATAACTTAATATAATTAGAAATAAAACACATATATGAATAAGATGTTTAAACATTATATTAAAAAAATTATTTCTGAAATTTCTGTCAAATAAATAATATGAGAAATAGATTAGGCTTTGATTCTTAAGTATAAGAATAAAAAGTGCAAGCAACGCATCCCATAAAATTTATTGACCATTGTCACCTTAGATTCTGATACATCTCCGTGGAAATTATAATATCGAGCAACAAAACGCACTCTCTCCGACCAGGAATAAAATCATGAAACGAGAGGCGAATATGGAAAAGTTCCAACCTCCACAATTCTGTTAAGCAGTTAACTCTTCTTACTTCACGACTGGGCAAGCAATGTATCTGAATGTTGACCTGATATACAATTTAAATTTGAGTCACTCCTGCCTTAACATCTCTAGGCTAGAAACCTGTCCCATTTACGAATGGAGAAATACATGGTTACAACTTGGTTGAGGAGACAGACTTACTCTGCAACCATGACAGCTATGTGTAATTTTGTTTCGAATTGACACAAGCTTTTTTAAAATATAAATAAAATATTTTTTAAATAAAAATGACAAAATTGACACACTTTTTTTAAAATACAAATAAAATATTTTATAAATAAAAAATACAAAATTGACATATACTTTTTTTTAAAATACAAATAAGATATTCTCAAAATAAAAAAGCAATGTGTCTCGTAGAAAAATATATATATTTATATATAGAAAAAAATATTAAAAGATATTATTTCAATATTGAATATAATAAAATATTCAATGTGAATTATCTAAAACATTTTAATGTCAATTATGTATATATATTTAGGCCTTTAAAGTATCTTTATTTGAAAACAATTTTTCTAATTGCTTTTTTTTGTCATAATTTGTACTCTTTGATGTTTTGTTAGACGATTGAACAAACATAGATTTGAATTGTAACAGTTCGCTGTTGCCAAACAGTTGCGCCTTTCCGTAGTCATCATCCTGGCTCCTAACAGTGTTGAGGAAGATGGCTCTGGGTTGCAGCATACCGTCATTTTTTTCTGAGCGAAAGCCATTGTAGTGGATTCACAAATACACCGAAGCCGTCCGTCTCTCTCATAATCCCACCGGTTTTACTCAGGAATCAGATATCAAGAGGAGTTGTATAGTTGGAGTTTGCACACACAGTCATACAAGGGGAGAACGGCAGAGCTAGGTTAGGAGTCATTAACAGGACAATAGAAGGAAATATGGAAGGACGATCTCGGTACAGTGATGATTCAAGAGGGACACATGTGAATTTTTCAATTCATGGAGAAGATCAACAGAGTGAAATAAATATTGCGGGAGGTGAAGCAGAAGCACAAGAAACTGGTACAATCAATGGTGGAGGGCAGCAGCCGCAATCTGGCACACCGGCATTTGGAATTCGCGCTCTCAGTGATGAAGAACGGCAGGGAGCAACAGGGTTTGCTGTTGGCACAGACAATGCCGGAATCTTGCCAGAGCAAGCTGATGGACCACGATTTGGAGGTGTGCCTTTCACTTTTTCCCAGTTATTTAATTTGGATGAACTCTGTTGATCTTCTCCACGAACTGAAAAATTCACATGTGTCCCTCTTGAATCATCACTGTACCGAGATCGTCCTTCCATATTTCCTTCTATTGTCCTGTTAATGACTCCTAACCTAGCTCTTCAGTTCTCGCCTTGTATGACTGTGTGTGCAAACTCCAACTATACAACTCCTCTTGATATCTGATTCCTGAGTACACAAGTCGACTTTTCTTTTGTGTAAGATAGAGAGAAGAGTTGTTGTTTTCTTACTTTCCTGTTTTTCTTTTTAAATTCAATGCAAATCGCCCTGTGCATTCATAACATGAATGAAAAGGCTCACAGATAAGTGAGAAAACAGAGGCATAAATAGCCTCGGGAATTGAATCCTTTTGTGCTATTTTCCCAACCTTTGAATGCCACCCGGTGCTAGCTCGCTTTGCTGGTTTTTTTTGGTAGCGCTCGTGGTGCTCTGCCTCGTCCTTTCATTGGAGACCGAGGGTCTTCAAATAGGCGCGTGCGGGCCTTTGGGTAAGATTATAATAGTCAATTCTCGGTCATTTTACACAATTAATTTCCAGTTTTCTGTCTGGGGTGAAATTTTAATTTGTGATATCTAAATTAGTTTTTTGACGGTATAGATTCAGCACGAGCATCAAAAAGTTTTAGAGTATTTTGATTGTGCAAAATTTATCCATCAACTTATAATTTCCAATCCAATTCTAAATTAAATCCAAAAAATAAATCAATTTTTTTTTTCAAAATATCACATTGAAGAAAACTCCCTAAAAAGCTGTTAAAGAAGCTGTTAAAGAAGCTGTTTTGAAAATTTTAATTTGTGATATCTAAATTAGTTTTTTGACGGTGTAGATTCAGCACGAGCATCAAAAAGTTTTAGAGTATTTTGATTGTGCAAAATTTATCCATCAACTTATAATTTCCAATCCAATTCTAAATTAAATCCAAAAAATAAATCAATTTTTTTTTTCAAAATATCACATTGAAGAAAACTCCCTAAAAAGCTGTTAAAGAAGCTGTTTTGAACGGAAACCAAAACCAGTGATTGCTAGCCTGAAACCTCCATCTCAAATATTTTATTTTAACGTAATATTTTCTTTTTTAACAAGAAGATCGGGAAGATTAGATTCACTTCTCATGTCATACTTGGACATCAGTTACGAATTTTTTATGTCCTGCCACGTCATACACATGATATCTCAGGACCGGTGAACAAATCCAGCAATTCAAATGGTTTTCAAAGATTAGATTCACTTCTCATGTCATACTTGGACATCAGTTACGAATTTTTTATGTCCTGCCACGTCATACACATGATATCTCAGGACCGGTGAACAAATCCAGCAATTCAAATGGTTTTCAGTTGGTGTCCTCTAAATTCGGATTCACAATGCATTTCTTTCTTATAGCATGTGATTCTTTCGTTTTTATATGTATGTAAAGTGGAGGATATAGGCTTTTTACTTGATGTACTATTTTTATTTATACGGAGGTAAAATGAAGGAAGTTGGTGGTATCTATTTATAATAAATATCAAAATATAGCATATAATGCACTATAAAAATTTTATAATAAATATCAAAAGATTATATATAATGTGTTATGGACATATATATTTTATATTGTGAAATATGTATTTTAGGTTTATGGATATTTGAATGCCAATGTATTTTTTTTAGCTGGGATTAATTTTGTTTTGAAATTCATGAAATTAGGTTATAGAAAAAAAATACTCACTCACATCTGTATCTTGTTTATCTCAAATATAGTTGAATTCAACTAGATTCATTCCCAGTTTTTCGTGTTTAAAATATTTTGGCAAATTAAATTTCTTTGCTAAACATCTTATTATAAATAGATTATTTTTTTTATCCAATAAATGAACTAACCCAACCTTAACTTAATCTAATTAAAAAACTTAATTAACAAAACATTAACTTGATCTAATTAAAAAGTAATAATTTGATATAAAATATATCATTCGGTTAAATATTACATATAATGTCTTCTAAATTTTATAATAAATATCAAAAGATTATATATAGCGTGTTATGAATATATATATTAAATATTGTGAAATATATATTTTAGGTTCATGGATATTTGAATGCGAATGTATTTCTTTTTAGCTGGGTTTGATTTTGTTTATCCTATCTGTCGATTCAGTGAAATTTATGAAATTAACTTATAGAAAAGAAAAAAATAAACTCACTCAAAGTTGTATCTTATTTATTTCAAATATAGTTGCTAGATTCATTTTTTATTTTTCGTGATTAAAATATTTTGGCAAATTAAATTTCTTTGCTAAACATCTTATTATAAATAGATTATTTTTTTTATCTAATAAATGAACTAACCCAACCTTAACTTAATCTAATTAAAAAAAATTAACTAACCTCGACATTAACTTAATCTAATTAAAAAGTAATAATTTGTTATAAAATGTATCATTCCGTTTCATTTACTAACTTATTTGAAAAGTTGTTTTAATAATTTATAAAAATTATTTGAATTGTATCTTATTGATGTCAAATATAGTTGAACTTGAACTAGATTCATTCTCAGTTTTTCGTGATCAAAATTTTTAATTATTAGATTTTCTTAAATTATTCTTACATTTACAAAATGTATCGTTACGTTGAATGGTCTTTCTATATCGTGTACATAATAAGGTTTAATTGACTAAACTGGATGGTTTAGAGGGATTCACAAAGAAGCTAGGGAGGGCTGAGCGGCTGGAACCCTAATCGCCTCGGCCCTCCGGATCGTGCCTCCATTTTTCCGTGTTGCTAGAGCTTTCTTTCTGTGGGTGCCTTTGAAGACGTCTTGTTCTCTTTGCAGTGTACTCAGGTGCTTCAGCGACTTTCTGTGCGTGGTCTTATGCTTCCACCGGTGATCTTTAGCGGTGGTGTCATTGGCCTGCTCCACCTGCTGCTGCATTCTGATTTCGATGCCCTTCTGTGCGGTTGTGGCTGCGATTTATCGAGGGTTTTTGTTCTCCACCGAGATGTTGTTTTGGCTTTCATGGTGGCCTGGGTTATTTGGCTCGGATTTTCGGGAGCTTTCCTTTTCAAAAGTTGGGGTTTCATGCGCCAGGGATCCAGCTACCGCGTCGCCGCTGCTACCCCTTCTCATCCTCTGCAGCCCATTCCTTGCTAGTAGTATTGTATTGATGGCGACGGGTTGCTTCTTTCTGCAGCTCTCATTCGTTCCTCTCCTTCCAGGATTTCCATGTTTGCTTTGGATGGGGCTACTTTTCTGTGGAAGTTGCTTATGGGTCTGGTCTGGTGCTTTGGATGCAAGTGCCATTATTTTGGGGCTTGTACTTTGGGTTTTGGGGTTGGCGATTTCTTTATCTGGGTTTCTGGCTTCATGCATTTTCACCACTTTCTTGGGGTGGGTGTCCCTGGGGTGGTTGTTGTCGTGCCTTGCATGGTTTTCCCTTTTATAGGGCTTTATGTGGATCCTTTATGGGTTTGATAGGCCTTCCAGCCTGGTTTATACTGGCTTATTTCAGTGATTATTGTTCAGATGTATGTACCCATAGTGTTTTGGGTTTACATTTTTTGAGTGATTCTCTGTATTTTGATCCATGACGTTTTTACTTTGGACCATAAGCTATATTCATGTTTATGTAACATCTTTTTATCTAATAGAAAGTTGTTTTTTTTTCTTCCGAAAAAATGTATCGTTAAGTTTTATTTTTTAACTTATTTGAAAAGTTGTTTTAATAATTTATAAAAATTATTTTAATTGTATTTTTATATATTGATTTTTTTTTATGAGGTATAAGATTTTTTTAGGTTATAGGTTCAAATTTTTATGGGAGAAGAATTGGGGATGAAAATTATTTGGGAAATTAAATTTCTTCTCACACAATTATGATGATAAACATCTTATTATAAATTCATCATTCTTTTTTATCCAATAAATGAACTAACCCCAACCTTAATTTAATCTAATTAAAAAAACTAATTTGATTTTTATAGGATTTTTATATGATTTTTATATGAGAATAAGCTTCTTATCCTCAAACTTTGCTTATTTCAAATAAAATATCATTTAATATATTATTAAAACTACCATTATTTCAAAATATGGTTGAATATATTAAATGATACAACTTTGTATGGATATATTAATAATAATTTCTTTTTTCATTATAATTTATCTATTATTGGAATCACACTAGTAACTCCATCAACTTGGTTGAATATACAAAATACGTGATCTAGGTGTATATTGGTGGCCACCCACATATTCCATTTGGACCTGCACCATCAATTTTTATAGTTTTTCAGGTTCACTACAACTTACTATTTTTAGCAAGATTTCGGATCCTGCAGTCCCTGAGCCGTTTTGGGGCCCTAATGATATAGGTGAATATCATTTGCTTTTTTTTTTAGTTTTAATGCTAATTTCATTGTTTGCTGTGTTTGCAGGGTTTTTGCAATATTCTGGGGGTCTACTATGTATCCTCAACGTGCTCGTTCAACCTCCTCATCGTCTGCTCTGCCTCATCATCGTTTTTTCTTCCTCCTCATCATCTGCTCTACCTCCTCATTGTCTACTCTACCTCCTCAGTGTACTCTAGCTCCTCATATCGGTTCTAAGTATTCTTCTATCCTTTTGCCTTTAATTCTACATGCAAATCATAAGTAATGACTGTAAATTATTTTGTTAGTGTTGGTCTCTGGTTAATATATATATATATATATATATATATATATTGATGTGATTTTTATAGGATTTTTATATGAGAATAAGCTTATTATCCTCAAATTTTGCTTATTTCAAATAAAATCTCATTTAATATATTATTAAAACTTCCATTATTTCAAAATATGGTTGAATATATTAAATGATACAACTTTGCATGGATATATTAATAATAATTTCTTGTTTTATTATAATTCATTTATTATTGGAATCACACTAGTAACTCCATCAACTTGGTTGAATATACAAAATATGTGATCCAAGTGTATATCGGTGGCCACCCACCTATTCCATTTGGACCTGTACCATGAATTTTTTCAGTTTTTCAGCTTCAATACAACTTACTATTTTTAGCAAGATATCGGATCCTGCAGTCCCGGAGCCGTTTTGGGGCCCTAATGATATAGGTGAATATCGATGGCCACCGACCTATTCCATTTGAACCCCCAACATCAATTCTTTCAGTTTTTATTTTTCAGCGCAACTAACTATTTTTAGCAGTTTTTCGGGTCCTAAACTTTCGGAGCTATTTTGAGGCCCTAAATGACATTTTTTTGGGAAAAATGAAAGCAAAATGGCTCTACATAATAATTTTTTTCACTCAAAAGTTGTATTCCTCGGATATATATTTCTAGCGAGGTGTGGAGTGTGTCAAACAGAGATCACATGCCAAAGTTATGTCCTCGGGAAGTTGAAACACCAATTTCCCCAAACGGGACCCATAGTTTTGTAACTTCATCTCCTAGGGTTATGTTTTTGGATGTTTAGGGTTTTATGTTGTTTCTCAAAAATAAATAGGCCTTCGAGCCGCATTGTAACATAGTTCAGGGTCTAGTAACAGTCACATCTCTTCTCAGAGATATGCTACCAGTGCCCTAGCTCGTCTTTTCCCATCATGTGTGTATTGTAACAGAGTGGAGGGGCCTGTAGGCATCACATATCTTCTCATAGATATGCTACCAGTGCCCTCGCTCATATATCTCCATTATGTTTTTAATAGGCCTTCGAGCCTCAATGTAACACAATTCAACAGCCTGAAATCACCACAACTCTTCTCAAAGATATGCTACCAATGTCCTAGCTAGTTTCCATTATGTATGTAAGCCTATTTCAATCATTTTTTTATTAATAAAATGAAACATTATTTCTGGTGCATCTTTATGTTTATCGTTATATGTGTTTTCTGTTGTATTTCTGCATAAATATGGATTAGTGGTATCAGAGAAATCCACCCTTTCTCTGTTTTTCTTTTCATTTCCCAAACGCGGCCAGGGTATAATGAGTTCAACCTCACAAACCCCGACAATGCCCCATGGAAAAAGGAAAGAAAGATGAGGGAGCAGGAGATCCCATACAAATCTTGCTCGAGGAGGCCCTAGAGAAACAAAGGAACGTGATGATGTATAACCTTGCCCATATCCTTCAACGGATTCCCACCCCTGGCACATCTACATGGAGCATGTCCACCAATAGGTCCACGACATCCTGGACAATCCCAATTCCAAGTTCAGAAGAATTTCCCCATCATGGAGGAGCCTAACACAATGGGGACCATTGCTTCTTAAGGAGTTAGTAATGATCCAGGTGGATATCAGTGGCCACCCACCTATTCCATTTGGACCCGCACCATCAATTATTTCAGTTTTTGACCTTCAAGAAAACTTATTATATTTAGCAGGTTTTTGGGTCCTGCATTCCTGAAGTTGTTTTGGGGCCTTAATGATCTAGGTGGATATCGATTGCCACCCACCAATTCCATTTCAACCCCCACCATCAGTTATTTAATTTTTTAAGTTTCAGCACAACTTACTATTTTTTGTAGTTTTTCGGGTCTTAAACTTTTCGAGCCATTTTGAGGCCCTAAACAACATTTTTTGGGGAAACTAGGAGCAAAATGGGTCTCTAGGCCAATGTTGCTCACTCAAAAGTTGTAGTTCTCTGATATATATTTATAACGAGGTATGGAGCATGTCAAACAAAGATCGCATGCCAAAGTTACATCCCCAGGAAGTTGAAACAAAAATTTACCCAAACGGGACCCATAGTTATGGCGCTTCATCTCCTAGGGTTAGGTTTTTGGATGTCTATGGTTTTACATTATTTCTCAATAATAAATAGGCCTTTGGGCCTCATTTTAACACAGTTTAGGGGATGGTAGCCATCACATCTCTTTCGAGAGATACACTACCAATTCCCTAGCTCGTTTCTTCCCATCATGTCTATATTGTAACAGAGTGGAGGGGCCTATAGTTGTAACATCTCTTCTTAGAGATATGCTACCAATGACCTCACTCATGTATCTCCATTATGCCTTTAATAGGCCTTCAAGCTTCAATGTAACACAGTTTAGGGGCCTGTATCCACCACATCTCTTCTCAAAGATACGCTACTAGCACCCTAGCTAGTTTCCATTATGTATGTAAGCCTATTTCAGTCATATTTTATTAATAAAATGAAGCATTATTTCGGCTTCATCTATGTGTTTATGGTTATATGTGTATTATTTTTCTTTCCTGCATAAATCTAGATCAATACGTCTCGATTCTACAAGTAGAGGATGATATGGAATCCAAATACCTTTGATTTTATTAGGTTAGTGCTTACAAATTATGTGAGATTGAACTATACAGGTGTAATAATTCTTACTAGCTTAGCTTGAATAAGGATGGTACTCAGATTATATACTAGTATCTTATATGGAATGATTGAACAAAATTCATTTGATTACGATAAGCTTATGACTTATACAACAAGCTTAGTTTAATGTGTACACACCTTTATATCACCATGCATAATACATGGTTTATCATGAAAATGATACTAGCGATTATAGATAAAGGTGATCATATTTTAGCACATACATTACCATTACAACTGATATTTTATGTTTACTTATGGAATACTAATGGTGATAATAATATCCATAATAAAGGGTGTGTAATTGATTGCAATACAGGGATAAGGGTAACATAAGATCATATGACATGTGTATAAGGAAAGATATTGTGTAATTACAAATATAATGATGATTACGCTCGTAGTTACATTTTTTTCCCACTAGTAATACCATGATATCAATGTGTGAATTGAGCTAATCCTTTCAATGAAACAATAATATTATACATAGAAGTGATTCCATTAATCTATGTGAATAGTTGAAGCTTGTTAAGCTTGTAACACAAGGTAAATCTTTCCCTAATATAGTGATAATTATGAGTAATATGTAAGAACTTGTTATGAATAGAAGCATGTAAAGTAGAACCGTAAGAATAGGATAAGTGATATGAGAAATACTTACGTTGTAATAAAATCTTAGTTTATAGAAGTGTTCTAGTGTTATGATTACTATGAATACCATATACAACCATATATGATCTCGGGTTAGCTTATACCATACGTGTCGTATATGGAAATTGCTAGTGTTATAATAGCTTAGTATGATTACTATGTTATTCCCATACATGGAGGTTTTTACATATTCTAATACACATATGATGTGTCATTTAGTTGATACTAGCAACTCCATTAGGGAAAATTTGCATATTATAAGGGTAGTTTAAACCCCTCGTTATTAAGGTAATACACTATATAGTATGCTAACCATTTCTTACCTTAATTTGAATGTTTCTCCATCAAATTGAATGAGTAAAATACGTTGATCTGGCGATGACACAAGCAATAAGAAAAATAAATAGGATTCGTACATCTTCAATGGTGTTCAAACTATGTATTCTCTATAATATAACAACCTACATGCTTATGAGGTAGTGTATAGAGTGAAATCACAGTAATCAGAGTGCTTATACATGATACATATCCAATATTAGAGAATTGCAAGTAATATCCACAATGTATCAATCATTATAGTATAGATTAACTCACTTAGTGTGCTTAATAAGGTACAATTTCTCCATAATAAGTGGAATAATATGTACAATATTGATAAGTTGTAATATAGTCAATATAGAAGTAACGCACATACTTTACATAACTAACTCATGTCAAAGCTTCCACATAATAGTGATCAAGTGAATATGCATAATATATGTAAGACTCTATTGTAAGTTGAGGTATAAGGATCATAACTCTTGTGATACTAGCTTATGTAAGCTAAGAGTGTAAGCTAAGTAAGCATCAACATGATTAAGTTTATGTCAATATGGGCACTCCTACTAGTTTTGATTACTCACCAAGTGTCATTATGATACTCTATCCTACTAATTAGGTAAACATCGATAATGAGTATCATCCTCTCTTGCTCTTACTTAACCCATTTCCATGTTAATAATGTATCTATAATAGTTTAAACAAAGCCTGTATATAAGATATATATAACTATTAGAATGATAGTAGTAATAAGATTTGAACCATTATACACTATACTAATGTGATATGTGAAATCACCAAACTATTACGATTCATATGACATTCATACTTTCCTTATCATAGATAAATACCATGCTAATGATTACTCGGTAAAGGTAGTGAATTATCCCTAATAAAGGTGATAGTAACAACAATATTCCTATGATTCCACTAGTGATATTTAAAACATACCTGTTTATTTTGTATTCAACCTCATGAATAAGAAGAAATGTCTCTCTAATAAAAGTTCTTAGGTGTCATGTATATTCAAGCAAGCTCATAAGCACCAAAATATGTGTAATTACTAGTAGTATTGATTCCATACATGTTAAGAGCTATTACCATACCTGGAGTACTATTATGTATTCACTGTTTCAGATTGGTCTAGATTATCCTGTTGATTAGGTAAAATAAACATATATAAACATAATACGCCATAGTTTTCATTAGATACATTTTATAGATATAGTGTAATGCAACTCGTAGTAATCTCTAACCCATAAGCATCACCCTAATCAAACATTTCGGTTTAAGTGTATAGGCGTATTCCATGAAGATCATAATATTTACTGTTTCCATATGTATTACTAAGCTCTATATGTATAATCCAAGAAATGATAGTCACCATAACAGTATTTCATGTACAGTATATTGTAAGCAACTTTTAATGGGAATCAGTCACTTATCTAGGTTAGTTACAAGAGTAATACATGCAATGAAAAGACCACTCATATATACTTACTTTGTGTTGTTAATCTATGTTCATATAGATGTTTCCATAATAAGGATGATATAACACATATTCCCTATATGAAGATATTGTACAAATTTGAGTAATAGGTTGTGTGATAGATAGACTATAATCTCATACATAAGTTGTGATTAATAGTGATTACTTATGTGGTATGCAATATTGCGACAAACAATGTCCTCCAAAGGAAAATGAATATACTTCGAAGAACAACAAACAATTAATCATAATATATTGCATTGATATAAGGCTTTGTAATAGCTATGGAGTATGGATCCAATGGAATTGTAGTTTTTACCAATTCTGAACCTGTGTAAAACCAGATGAAAGGCGTGTACCGAGTTAATAAGGAGAGGCTAAAAAAACTACATGGAAAAGTAAACAATATTGTTACACAATTTCAATCATTTAGTATAAGATCACATTATGCAAATGTTAATAAGATCTCTGGTGATATATTGTATGGGGTGATGCCAATTCAAGATTTATATGTCAAAGATGAATTAGTTTTGAGATGTTTTCCATCAAAATTTATTGATGGACATTGTAAGATATCTTTGATATGTGTGTGTTTTTTAGTTATAAATGTGTCATTGTTAATGACCATTTTATTTTTTCAATTATATACCAAGTGTGCTCCCACTATGTAAGTATAACTTGGTGAAATTTATGTTTTAGAAAATTTTGTATTTAATTTTCAAAATGTGCACCCAATATGTAGGAACAACTTTGTGAACTTCATGTTTTAGAAACTTTTGTACTTAATTTTCAATGTGCACAAATTCAATTTCCTTTTGTTTAAATATTCAAGTTAGTTTTACACATCCATTGGTGCTTCACATTGTGCTCCAACATTTTTGTAAATTACATCAATTTTTTGAATTATTTTTAAATATTTTTAAATAGTAATTTTAAATGCACAAGATAACTTTTTAGACATCATGTATATCTATGTATCATGGATGATCATTTGGCACATGACTCTTAGAGGATTTAAACATCATGTGTGTGTATATATATATATATATATATATATATATATCATGGAGGATGATCATTTTCGACGTGATTCTTCTAGGTGAACATCAATAGAGTCCTATGCCTCTACGAGAGAGGGGGATCATGGATCGGGAAATGTACATCATGTTCATGGTATTTATATAAATACATGACTTTTTTAATGCCATTTGAATATATAATATTGTCCCCATACATACATGGACGCATATGGAATTGACTTTTTTATCAATTTAGTGAGTTGAATTAATTTTTAATAAATTTGGAGGGAAAGAGTATCTACTTAGTGAATGGAGGGCCATGGTTCACACAATCGTGGTATGATTCACACAATATACTCTATCATATGTATGTATGTATGTATGTATGTATATTTGAATTGATTAGAAATTCTATATTTTTTATGTAGCGTCGCTCTCGTCGCATGAGGGTGGTGTTGGTGGCACACATTCCCCTACTGCAAAATGAATGGTTGGTAGCCAATACCATAAGGGTGGTGGTACACATTCCTAGAGTGGCCAATCAATGGGTGGTCATGCTGGTTCTAAACCAATGGGTGGTGGCCAATCAATGCGTGGTAATGCTAGCACTCAACAATCTCCTGCTGAGCATGATACTCCTCAGCCATCTTGAGTGGCCATAAATTTGAATATTATAATCATTCAATTGTTAAATTGTTAAATTATTTATATAATTATTTTTATTGTTAAAAGTAAAATTTGCACAAATTTGTTCACATGTTTTTTTACTTATACATAATTTTATATATTAATGCAGAGGGTGAAAATGTTGCTCGAAAAAGACGTAGTCTAGATCAGGTAATTCAATAATAAGGTTGTACACCAACCATGACTTATCCATCTAAAATTCAATATTATTACCTTGGGAAACAAACATCCAAAAATGCACATTACAAAAGTGCAAACATATGTATTAAAAATTGAGGAATGATATTGTGTATTTCAAAATCCCAGCAAAGAGTTAAGAAAGCTTACAAATAGTTACGTACTCTCTAAGAACACCTGTAGATGCTTAAAAAAAGCTTGGGAAAACCACTGCTACTTTTGTAGAAGTGATGAGGAAAAGAAAAGAAGCACTAATTGGTCCCGATACATGGGGCAATGTTAAAAACAGGGCTATAAAAGAAATGGAAAAATATATGTTCAATTTCAAATAAGGGCATGTTGTGGCTCATTTGCATTTACCTTTGAAATATTTTTCAAAACAACAAAAAAACATATATGATAGGAAATGTAAAAATTTGTGTGTCATAGAAGAATTTTGATTTATATGTTTGTACATTAACATTACGTGATGAGATGTGAAGGTGGGTTGAGTCGGGCTCATTCACATGAAAAAAAGTTCAAGAGTCAGACCGATGGGCATGTTTAGAACATTGCACACTGGACAGGGTGGAGTCGGGCACATTCGAAAGCTTAGGAGGGAGTACCGTAGGAGAACACTGGATAAGCTCAAGAGGATTACACTGTGGAGAATATGAACTAATTTCCCAAAGGCAGATAAATGGCACATTTCCCTTAAAACTTAAGAGTTTTGGAGGAGGCACAAAAGGAAAAACAGATGGTCAGGATCAAAGTGGAGATCAACAAGGGAGCAGTGAGGACCGCTGGATCTACGCCTAGATCAATGGCAGAGGTTGACTCTCATATCACATATCGGCGAGTTTTAAATTGATATGTTAAGGAATCGCAAGTTAAACTGTTTAAAGTGTGATGTGATGCATATCAGCAAAGGAGCATCATGGACCATTCGATCTGGGCATTGATCAACAATGGAGATCAAATCGTATATTGCATATTGGAGAGTTTTACATTTATATGATAATAAATCGCAAGTTGAACTGTTTAATTTGTGATGTGATTAGTCACAAAAATAGTGAAATGCGAAGTGCGGGCGATGACGTGGGAAAATGATGTGGCAATGAAATGGTGATGACATGGCTATGACATGGCAAGCTCACATGGAAGATGACGTCACCTCGACCCCACGGATCGCAGGTAATTTAAGGTGACGTGGAAGTGTCATGGCACAATGACATGGACCTAGCCTGCATACCACAAATCACAAATTTTAAAAGTTAAGTGCAAAGAGTAAGTGTTATAATCAGCAAAGTGCGATGTGAGATGTGGTGGGGCCTGATCACAAATCACAAATACCAAGTTATAAATGATAACTGTGGGAGGTAAGTGATAAAGTCGTTGAAGTGCGATGTGTGATGCCACATGGGACCCAATCACATAGTGCTTATCGCAATTTTTAGAATATAAGTGCTAAGGAAAAGTTAAAGACAACCAAATGAGAAGTGTGGTTCGAAGATGAAATATAAAGTATTTCAACTCTGGGCTTATCAATTTTGTGCAGCATTTTATGAAGAAATAGGAATAAAAAGAGAGAGATACTCGGGTAAGTGACCCGATGCAGAGCCAAGGAGAAGAGAAGATTAAACATAGCAAGCATGCGTAGAAGAGAAAATGATTCAGATTTATGCAGGAATGCGACAGAATACAGAAATAACCATAAACATAGAAATACAGTGGAAATAAGGCTTCATTTCATTAATATTAAATCACAAAAATATGCTTACAAGTACGATGGAAATAAAATAGCTAGGGTGTTAGTAGCAAATCTCTGAGAGGAGATGTGGCGACTACAGACCTCTGAACTATATTAAAATGAGGCTTGAGGGCTTATTTATTATGGAGAAACAATGGAGAATTCCAAACATCCAAAAACCTAACCCTAGGAGATGAAGCACCAAAACTATGGGCCCCGTTTGGTAAAATTGGTGTTTCAACATCCCAGGGACATAACTTTGGCATACTATCTCTGTTTGGGGCTTCAAAACAGCTTCGAAAGTTGAGGACCCGAAAAACTGCTAAAAATAGTAAGTTGTGAAAAAAATTGAAAGAGACAATGGTGGGGCCCCAAGTGGAATAGGCGGGTGGCCACCAATATCCACCTGGATCATTCCTCTGCCCTTAGGAAGCAATGGTCCCCATTACGTTGAGTTCCTCCATGAGATGAGGAAAATTCTGTTGAACTTGGTCCCTGGTGAACCACTTGCCTTGGTGCTTGAGTTGGCCAGCTTTGACAACCCGATACGGTTGGATCTTCTGTCGGCGAGTGTTCTTGATTTGCTTTTCCATGATACATTATGTGGTGGCCTGCTCCATGCAGTCTGGGTTTAACTCTTTTGGTGTGAGTTCTTCTGCAATGTCAGAGGTGTCCAATAAAGGTGGGAAGTAGGGATGAAGGCGGTCTACATTGAATACTGGGTGTAGACCAAGGGATGGTGGAATACTAAGCTTGAAGGCATTATTCCCTACAGCCTTGGTGTTGGTGTATAGCCCATATCTAGGCAGGGGAATCTTGCAGTGGGGTCTAGTGAGGCGCTCCTTCTGCCAATGTAGCCACACTTTTTCGCCCACTTGGAAGTTGTGTGGCACCCGATGTTGATCATGTCATTACTTGTACTTAGCATTGGATCTGTCTAATATGTCATGAACCTATTGGCAGATGTGCTGAATGCACTAGATGAAGTTGCTTTCTTAGTCCGCTTCATACTGGACATGAGCTGAATCAACCTGAGTAGTTGAAAATGGCATGACTATGTGAATGGGACATAGTGGCTAGAATCCCAAGCCCACCTAAAAGGCGCTGTGGCTGGTTGAGCTGTGGAGAGCCTAGTTATAACTCTGTTGTACATAGGGAAGGCTCACATCCCATGTGCATGAATGCTTTAAATTGTACATGCGTAGAATGTGCACAATCATCCTATTGAAGACCTTTGTCTGCCATTAGTTAGGGGATGGAAAGATGTGGAATTGGTGAGCTTGGTGTCCAGCATTGACTAGAGGCTAGACCAAAATGTGCTAAGGAACCTGCTGTTGCGATCTAATATGATAGATTGTGGGATCCCAAAGTGCACCCACACTCATTCAAAGAAGAGTTTAGCAGTGGCTTATGTTATTATATTCTTCTTGCAGGCCGACATAATGGCCATCCTTGAGAATATGTCGACGACCACAAAAACACAGTCATTTCCATGCTTAGTAGAAGGAAGGCCTGACATGTAATCCATGGAGGTAGATTCCCAAGGTTGACTAGGGGTAGGTAGTGGAGTATAGAGCACTTGCTTTTTGATGGTCAGTTTGGCAATGGCGCATGTAGTGCAGGATCTGATGTACTTCTCGACATCCTGTCTAAGGTTTGGCCAATAGAAATACTTCTACAACACTGCCACTGTTTTCTCGACCCCAAAATGCCTAGAAACTCGATTTTAGTGTGCTTTCCATATCATCTTGGCATGCTCGCTTGAAGGAACACAAAGACGTCCTAGGTGACATAATAGTGCATCTTGGAGGTGAAAATTTGGAACTTGCGTACGCCCCAAGAGTGCCTTGTATGTGTGGCTAAATTCTGGATCGCTCTTGTGGAGAAGTGGCCAATCAGAAGTCTCATGCCCACAAGAGTTGAGAATGGTGGTTATGGCCACGATCGGTGGTCAGTTGAGGCAATCTGCAACATTATTGGTGCTACCCTTCTTGTACTTGATGTTCAAATGAAATTGTTGCAGATATGTGGAACACTTCTGATGGCAATCATTCTGCAACTTCCCTTGTGTCTATATAAAGTGAAAGGGTTGGTGGTCTGTGTGGATGATTGTCTCCTTCCCCAAAATGTAATTCTTCCATTGTCGACATCCCTGCACAATGGAATCCATTTCTTTGTCATAAGTGGGATACTTTCGAACTGTGTCGGACAATGTCTGACTGTGATATGCCACTGGATGCCCCTGTTGAGTAAGAAATGCCCCAATAGCATAGTTAGAGACATTTGTCTCAATCTCAAATGGCTGTTGCAAGTCTAGTAATGTGAGAACTGGGGAAAAGCACAGGTGATGTTTCAATTCTATGAATGCCTTCTGTTGAGATTCAGACCAATATAATTTTTCTTTCACTCCTCCCTTGGTGACTTGACTCAATGGGCAAGTGATATGAGAGAATCCCAACATGAACTTGCAGTAGAAATTAGCAAGACCCAGAAAGATGCGAAGCTCTGTTAGGGTGGTTGGCGCTGGCCAATCCCAAATGACTTGGATCATGGCTGGATCCACATGCACCCCCCTTTCATCAATAATGTATCCTAGATATTGAACCTGGGTCATGCCAAAAGTGCACTTCTCCAAATTGGCACACAACTTGTGCTACCGTAGTGTTTGGAGGACTTCTCGGATGTGGTGGAGGTGCTCTTCCCAAGTCTAGATGAAGATAACAATGTCATTCAGGTATACCACTACAAATGAGTTGGTGAATGGACACAAGATGTCATCCATCAACCTCATGAAGGTTGAGCGAGAATTTGTCAATCTGAAAGGCATGACGAACCATTCGAAAATGCCCTCCTTGGCTTTGAAGGTAGTCTTCCACACATCAGAGGGTTCGATTGGTACCTGGTGATACCCTAACTTCAAGTCGATCTTGCTGAAATATTTTGCCCCTTTGAGTTAGTCAAGAAGGCCATCAATCCATGGGATGGGGTACCTATTCCGGACAGTGATCTTGTTCAACGCCAGATAATAAATACAGAGTACACGATTGGGCTCCCACAGGGTAATGAACTTGGCCGAATGTGACCTTTCTGTAGTAGCTCCTGAATCTGCCTCTTGATTTCATCATTCTCCAGAACAGAGTGCCTATAGATTGGTCTATTGGGTAGCGATGCACCTGTGGTTAGGTCAATGGGGTGCTTGACCTGATAGTGTAGAGGCACCCCTATGGGTGAGGTGAAGATGTCCCCGTACTCCTCCACAACCTTGTCCATTTGTTGTTGTCGTGCAAAGGAGCCATGTCTGGAGGTCGTGGCCATAGTCTTCTTCTTGCCCTGGGGGCGGATCATCAGCAAAAAAAATTTCCTGGTTTGGGAAATGAGCTTACTGCATTTTTTTGCAGTGACCAAAGAGATAGTGGGAAGCGGTGGTACCTCTTGTATCTTGTACAATTTATTTTCCAAAGTAACAATAACAGTGAGAGGTCAGGACTCATACACAGCATGTCGCTTCCACAAGTATGGTTGGCCTAATAATACATCAGAAACATCAATAGGAGCAATTTCACACAATACCTCATCCATGAAGGGCTTGATGCTATAGGGAAGGCAGCACTATTGGCTGACACAAAGATCCCGTCCTTGGTGAAGCCACTCGATGGTATATAGTTGTGGGTGCGTTGTGGTTGGCAAGCCCAATCGCTTCATGACATCTACTGAAATGAGGTTCTTTTGTCTCCCATTTTCAAAAATGAACCATAGTGGAGAACCCTTTACCCACAGCTGGGAGTGGAAAAGATGCTCTGCCTCCTCTTGATCTTCTAGTTCCTCCTTTTGGATCTTCTTAGTGGCAACAATGGTGTTGGGCTCCACATCAATAATATACATCCATTTTTCATTCACCTTATCAAATTCTCATTCAGAGTTGGAGCATGCATCTGATTCAGAAGCCCTCATCTCGGCCACCATCGACTGCTTGGTCTCACACTCACTTGCGTTGTGAGTGGAGCTCTTATGGAACTCACACCACTTTCCCGTGTCCTTCTTTGGCTTCGCGGTGTTGTTATTTGCTTGTGTCTTTGGCAGGTTGTCTTGGGATGCCATGCCTTGGCTTTGTCCTTTTTTCTATGGTTTGGAGGCACCTTTCCCTTGCTTTTGATTCACATATCCAAAGTCTCATTTTTTTTGTTTGAATTTTTGCTCAATCTTGGCAGCATATCGATATGCCGTACCAAGCGAGGAGATGTCGAGGAACTCCATTTCCTCCTGAATGTATATGTGCAAACAACCGTAATACTTTAGCACCAAATGTTTCTTTGAATCTTTGATACCCAACTTTGTGCATAGGGTATGGAAGAGATTCGTTAGCTCATGCACATCTTGATCCCTTTATTGTCGCAGCATGGTCCATTGTATGTACTTGTCCTCATAGCTCCCCATGGGATAGTATTGTTACTTGATGGCATCTTGGAATGAATTCCAGGTGGGTACGACTCAGAACAAAGAGGGTTTTGTCTCATCCATTTTCTCACAGTAGGTTTCCCACCAGTCCTTGACATGGGGGGTAGCTTTAAGGAGTGAAAAAGTAATCTTTTCCTGGTCAGAAAAATCATGAACTGAGAAATATCCTTCTAATAGATTCAACCATCTATCTACAACATTTGCATCTATTTGACTCTCAAATATGGGAATGTCAAAGTTTACTTGTACCTTAAAGGGAGTCGCACCTCCAGAGTGGTTGCTGGATGCATATGTGTCGCCGGTGTGTAGTTGTTGAAGGATCTGGGCAAAGTTATCCATAATTGAGTTCCTTTTTTTTTCGAGGGCCTCCTCGAGCAATATTTTGATAGGATCTCCTGCTCCCTCATCTTTCTTTTCATCCCCCATGGGCGTCCGTCGGGGTTTATGAAGATGATCTTGCAAAGGTTCCACCAGATTAAGCCCTAACAGCTTATACCCCGACCTCGTTGGGAACATGCAAATAAGGATAAAAAAAAATCAGACCGCTCTGATATCACTGATCTAGATTTATGAAAGAACACAATAGAATACAAAAATAACCATAAACATAGAAATACAGTGAAAATAAGGCTTCATTTCATTAATATCAAATCACAGAAATATGCTTACAAACATGATGGAAATAAAATAGCTAGGGTGCTGGTAGCGAATCTCTGAGAAGATATGTGGCGACTACAGACCTATAAACTGTATTACAATGAGGCTCGAGGGCCTATTTATTATGGAGAAACAATGGAGAATCATAAACATCCAAAAACCTAACCCTAGGAGATGAGGTGCCGAAACTATGGGCCCCATTTGGGTAAATTGGTGTTTCAACTTCCCATGGACGTAACTTCGGCATACTATCTCCGTTAGGTGCTTCAAAATGGCTCTGGAAGTTCATGACCCAAAAAAATGCTAAAAATAGTTAGTTATGAAAAAAAATGAAAGAGACAATGGTGGGGCCCCAAGTGGAATAGGCCGGTGGCCACCAATATCCACCTAGATCAGGCAAAGTAAGGTAACAGGTAACATGAGGACATCGTTTGAAATACAAAAGGCATAGGTGGAGTCAAGCGAAGAACATATAGTGGCACTATGAGAAGCAATATAGCTGGGTCAAGTCAAGCACTGAGGCATTTTTAGAGAAATGTGAAGCTACTTCATCATGACCAGAAAGGACACCTCATCACTTCAGGAGGACGCATCGACAACATAATATTCAAGAAAATAAACAATATTTCCAGTTTTAATTTGTTTTATTTGTATGATTTCATAAGTAATATTAACAGTTTAGGTACTTGAGTAGTTTCAAGAAGTTCAGCAGTTACAAAATACTTTGAGGTATTTAAGTAGGTTGAAATAAAGAGAATGGGTTGCGAGTTTTGAACCTCTGGATGATTGTTAATTTGGTACTAAATTTTCTGAGAAATTAATGAAAGAAAATCAAGTTTCCTACACATGTTTATGTTGATATGTCTTTCCAGTTTCGCTCTGTGTTTATTCCTCTTTGATTGAAGTGAGGTAATGTAGCAGTCGGTCTCTTAATTACATATGTGATTAAGAGTTAAATAAACTTAATTTGCGCTCCTTCACTTCATCTCTTCTCTCTTCACATGCTCCTGTTGAAACTTTAAAGTAATAGATTATGTGTTTACAACATATTATTTCGAGTTTCCTCTCTCTTGATTATTTTCCTCCGAAACTTAAAAGTGATATATTCTGCTTCTAAGCATACAATTTTGAGTTTCCTTGCAGTTCTTCATTTCATTTAATTCAACTATAAACATTTTATGGCATTGTGAAGGCTTTCATTATATCATATTATTGAGGGTATTAAGTAATTGAATTCAAAAGGTGTTAAATAGAGGCCATTTGATATTTTGATTGTGACATACATTTATAAAATGTATTAAGCATTGATTCCATACCACAACCAATTGATTGTTTCTTGAGATACAACATCTGCTAGCACTGTTTCTAGGGATGAAGAAACAAATTTTATTTTTCATTGGGTTTTTTACGTCATTTCCTCTGGTTGTTCGATGAGGAGGAAATATTGAGCTGTGTTTTTTATTTTCAAAACTCTTTCTTTTAAAGTGCCTCACACGAGGTCTAATACCTCATAGCAGATAGTCCCTTCTTTGCAAGATCTAGAAAGATCAGTTTCTAAAAAGGCTGAGAAACTTGAAACTCCTTCAACACCTGATCCTACACTCTCTTATCCTAGGAGCAGTTCTCATAACCCTTTGTTTGAAGATATTTCCAAGGATCTCTCTTTCTTGGAACAATATTCTCCTTCCACACCCATTCATTTTCAAGAACCTAACTTAGAGGAACTTTCTTTCGAGTCCGTTTATTTTACCTTCAGTCAAGCTCAACCAAATATAGTTGTTGGCTCTTCTTCCATTGTCCATAAACCCACTCCCATATCAGTTTTGTCTCCACATTCATTCACTTTCACAGTAGGTTCATCAACCTCAACTACCCAAGGAAAAATTAACCAAGGGAAAATATGCCACCACCAGCCTTTTTGTTGAACATATATGCTCCACTAAGCCTTTTGCAACCAATGAATTTCATGCCTCCATAATACCTAATATTACTTCCTCGTTTCACTGGAGAAGATGAAGTAAATGCAAAACAAAATTTACCCTTGTTTTACACTTTTTCTTATAATTTAAATGTGGAACATCTTGATTTTGTGACGAGAATATTTGTGCAGTTTGTAGATGGAGAGGCTATAAAATGGTTCAAAAGTTTACAAAATGGTTCAATAAATAACTAGGAAGAGTTAGAAACTCAATTCACTCAGAGATGCGGAGGAAAGAGAGGTCATGGTTACTCATTGACAGAGTTTAATGCAATTGAAATAAGGCCCAATGAAAGCATTTCTAAGTTTGTAAAAATATTCAACAAATTTTACAATATTCTACCTATAGAGATGAAGCCGCCCCCCACCCCCCACCCCCCCAACCCTCTAGGAGAAAAAGTAGTTTTTACTGGGGCTTTTGAAGCTGATTTTAGCTTTACATTGGGAGAGAGAAGAGCCCCTGCTCTTGAGCAGATATAGACAGATGCTATAGAGATCGAAGATAATATGACTTCAGTTGGGAAGGAAAAAGGAAAACAACTAGTCAAGAGAAGGGGAAATAAAAATAATAATCATCACAGGATCTAAGAATTGAATATGTGAAAAAGATGATGAAAACTTTGACAAATAACCTAGCTAAGATGGAATTGGAAAATAAAAACTCCCAAAGGCAAGAAGAACAAAACTGAGGGGGGTTTAACCCTCAATTCAGAAGACATCCCCTGCAAATTTTGCAGAGGGAAAGAAGATATCAAGACCAGGTTCAGCCACCATTGTATATAGAAGCATCAATTGGAGAGCTAGTGGAAGATGAACAAAGGGAGGCTGAGGATCAGGTATCCGATATGTATAAAATAGAAGAGGATGAAGAGGAAGATTGTGAGGGAGAATATGCTGAAGCTGAAGTATATTTTGATCAAGATGAATTGGATGAATATTGTATGAAATTCATATATTTCAGGCAAGCTAAGTTACATAAAAAGTATAATTTAATGTCTATAAAGAGATCCATAGTGCCGAATGATGAAGGTGAACAAAAAGGTTCCATTCCTCCTTAAACAATGACTCCACGAAAAAAAGACCTGGTGAAACAGGTCAGTAGGGGGAAATAACATGCAAAATTCACTTAATAGAACAAATGTGCAGCATGGTGAATATTCCCAAAAAAAAACTGTTGACATTAATATTTTGGAGAGAGTTGTTCCTGCTCCTGAACAAACGAAAAATTATAGAAAGAGTGAAGAAGAAATTTGAAAGAACGTTAAGAAAACTCATGCTTTAAATTTGGAAAAAGAGTTGGAGAAGGCTAAGATTCAGGTGCCTCTTCTAGAATTAGCTAAAATGCCAGCTTAAAAGAAAGAAATTTCAAAATTTATTAATCTCACACAGATGGAAGATATAAGTGACACAATGAACTTACAAGAAGAAAAGCAAGTCGTCACCTTTGGTCCTCATGTAGAAAAAGTAGATCCTCATGTTCCACCCTTCTATATTTCTCTGTTGCTTCAAGATTTTACTCTACATAATTTCATGTTGGACTCAACAGCGTCGCATAATCTCATGCAATTTTCTATTATGAAGGAACTGAACTTGAATATTACCAAACCTTATAGGGATATTTATTCATTTGATTCTGAAAGGGTGAAATGCGTTGGGTTAATTAAATATGTAGCATTATCGTTCACACAAATCCCAACAAAGAGTATAGTTATGGATGTAGTGGTTGCTGAGATACCAGACAGGTTTGGAATGCTCCTGTCAAGATCTTGGGTAGAAAAATTGGGAGGTGTTCTAAAATTAAATTTCACTTATGCTATCATTCCGGTTTTTAATGGGGAAGAAAGGATATTGTATAGGAAAACAAGGTTTGTGAACCTCCAAGAAATATGCAGAAAATTCCCCCATTTATAGTCAAGAAACAAAAGGTCTCTCTTGTTTAATGTTGCATGAACATGTAGAATTTGCTGAAGACACAGGAAAGTAGCTCTCTTCAGAAATTTTATATACTGAGCTACACTCAAGGAAGATTTTGAAGTGCTACTTTGATGGTGCCTACTCCAAGGAAGGTCCATGTGTTGGATTCTTGCTGATATCACCTGAAGGTAACCTCATGCCCTGCTCTTTTAAACTAGAATTTGATTCAACAAACAATGTGGCTAAGTATGAGGCCTTAATCTCAAGCCTTCAAGTTTCTAAACATATGGGAGTTCAATGCATTTCAATTTTTGGTGACTCTGAATTGATGATAAGGAAGATTAAAAATCATTGTCAAACCAAGCATCTGAGGTTAAGATCAAATAGGAATGAAGTTTGTGATATGATAGAAAACTATTTTGAAGCCTTGAATCTTCAGTTTTTTCCAAGGGAGGAGAATAGATTGGCATATTCTTTAGAAGTTGCGGCCTGTAATATTCCAAAATTTTAGCCTCCAAGCTAAATGGAATATTAGAGTTGTTTTATCACTAGGTAGGTGAATAAATGGGTAGGGAGGCCCATTAACCTCTTTAGAGGGATCAATAACACTCCTAATGTGGAAGGGGGTAAGAATAAGTAGCTAATTTGATCACCTTTGGGTGTGAACAGAGATGGGATCATGTTGATTCTATCAATTTTGACCAATTCAACCAAGCTATCTAGATACTTTGAACTTCCTTGATGGACAACACAGTTTTGGTGAAGGAAAAATTGCATGGGCTTGATGGCACATGTGGATGGGACCCAATGTGAAGAGGTTGACTTGCTATATATGGATATGATGGGAGCCTTTGTTATTCATGTTTTGGATTATTATTTTGTATATGGTCTGTTTAGACTACTTGCATTCCTTTACTATTTACTAGGGTTTTTGTGTTGTTTAGCACTGGGTGTTCCCAAGCGATAATCCCACCTCTTTCCTTGAGAGGCCTCTTGGAAGAGTATTTTATTCATTTCCACATTAAGGTTTCCAGACCAAGCTACAACTTTCTTCATCAGCGCAATTTCTGCAGGTTATTGTGTTGTGTTGCAGGGTGCAGCAGTGGAGGAGAGAAATATCCATTTTTTCAGCTTATTTTCCGGTGAGGGGACCATCCCTTCATCTATTGATTTGATTGAGTGTTGTTGCAGATGATAGATCATTCCTTCAGCCCCATATCAGCATTCATTCCTAGGGAGTGCCTAAGTCAGGTAGCAAAAATGTAGTGGGCAACTCAAAAAAGGCCGAAAATCCAAACTTCAACGCTGGCGAAACCATTTCTGGGTTTTTCTGATTTTTTTGAGTATAATCTGAGGTGAAAAGCGCAGATCATTCTGAGCAATCAAACAGCCTTCCACACATGGTTCTTCATCATAATAAGAGCATTTTCCAGCAACAACACACATTTCCAATGCTTGGTTTCTTTGGTGTATTTCAGCCATCTTGTGGCTTGAGTGCATTCCTTTTGGAGAAATATGTACTTTCATTTGATGTTGATATATAATGTATGGCTCATTTTTTTTCTGCCAATATTTATGATGTTTTGATGTATTCCAGCATTTTTCCAGTTCTACATGTTTAATTCTTATTTTACCGTAGTTGGAATTGTGCATATGTTTTATATTCCTATCTTTTCCATTTTGGAATATTACAGTGGTATCAAAGCATAGTATTGGCTCAGCCTGTGGAATTTAGCCATGATAATATCAGAAGGAGGGGAAATGAATAGAAAGAAGACTCCATTGTGTGGAGAAAGAAAGGAAGATAGGCTTACAAAGCTTCTTCCAAAATCTATGCAGTGCATCAATGAAGATCTTAAAAAGATGACAGGAGAGTTGAAATCTCATGAGGAGTTTGTATCTAGAGCCAAATCTAGATTGAAACATGATAGGTTTGAGCATACAGCTACACCCTATTATGCATAGCACAACCAAATTCCCAGATCGACAATGGAAGAGATGGAAGAAGAGAAAATTCCAAAGAGGGGAACTCTTAGTAATTTTCTACACGAGTATGAATCTCAAACTCAAAAGTTTAGAGATCATATCACTTTCAAAGAGTTTTGCAAGATCACGGTGGAGAGGAGCAAGCTGCATGACATGGATAGATTTTCTCTATCTACCTTTGATGGATCCCCAACTTGTTGAGCTAAAGCTTGGGTGGAGGAGTTGTGTAATTATTTGCAGCAGTACCAAGTTTATGAAGATGAAGCCATCAGAGTTGCAGTGTTGCACTTTGAAGGTAAGGCCTATGCTTGGTGGATGTTTGAGTCATTCTCATTGAAAATTTTTAATACTTCTTATTTTGCAAATTTCATTAAGATATTGGTAGAAAGGTTTCATAAAAAACATGAGATAATCAAACCAATGAAACTTTTGCATAAGTTGGGAGGACTTACAAACTCAAAGCCACTTCAGAAACCTATTGGAGGAGATCACATCTTGCATGATACCTTACTAGAGGCAAGATCCTTGTTTCATAACCTTGGACAAGAGGGCATGAAGTTTCCTTTTGCAAAGAAGGATCCTCTTATGAGCGGTTACCTCCTATTCATATTGAAGATGAATAAAAGGATGGGGGTTACAGCGCTGTCACATCTAGAGCATATCTCATGCCTCACGCAGAGGAAGGAGGAGCACATGCTCCAACCAGAGGATTTCCTGTGTCATTACAAGAAGTTCCCCAGGTTCTCACATATGGAAGGCAAGTTAAAACCAATGAGAAGCATGATCGTGAGATGACATTGATGGAAGGAGGAGGTAGGGAGGAAGGACATCTTCATTTGATGAGGAGCACACACCCCTATCTATTTCAAAGAGTTGGTTTAAGAAAAAGGAAGACTGGTTTGTGTTGTGAGGGCAAGGGCAAGGTTGGCCAACCATATGAACAGTATTCTCTTACCATTGATGTCTTACTAGATGGAGGCATTCCACCGGGGAGGCGACCAGATCTGATGTTGGTAAGAGAAATCTTGCCATTTGATTCACCGCTCTTGGATTTTGGAGACGTGAAGAGTTTGGAGAGAAAATTTGGCATGGGTGATGCCAAAGTAGCAGGCAACAGCATGAGGAGAGCTTCACATGCCAGATCACCGGTGTTGTCTCCTAGGAGGATTGATTCATACTGGAGGTCTCAACTTTTGGTAGAGTACTCCAAGGATCTTGGTTCTTACATGATTCTCGATGGCTTTGATGGAGATGATAGATATATGGTGGATGATATGGTCATATATTATTATGGAAAAGTCTTCTTGACTAGAGATTCTAAGCTCAAGGAGAATCTACTACATGCAGCACATGAGGACTTATTTTCCATGCATTTTAATGCATATCTTTTCTTGGAAGAGGAGTTCATTTGGGAGGGTATCCAGCATAAAATATTTCACCATATGGAGAGATGCATAGCACAGATGGTGATAGAGAGGATGTGATAGCCACTTCCCTACTCTTTGGAGGTGAGGGAGAATTTCCATTTGAGCCATTTCAGCTCAAGACCTCAAGTACATGATGGAGAATGTACAATTTCACTTTATGTTTTGTACTTCTTTTCTTTACATGAGAAGCATATTGTACCAAGGAGGGTTACTCCTTCTTTCATATTGTATAATGATGTACTTGAAGCCATTTGTAGCATTGAGATTGGCTATCTCATTGGTGGTTTGTGGGGGAAGCCATATGATTTTTGGTGCGCACCATTGACACCACTTTGTACTTTCATGTTTTTATCTTGTAAGATGATTGTGGGAGCAAAAAAGTGGCTAGAAAAGCACTTGTTTTTGTTTGGATTGATGCAGGAAAGGAATGCATTGTGCTAGTTCCTTGTGTGGTACCTTGATCCACTTTCCGATTGTCATGTGACAACTTGTTTCTATTGGTTTTTGCTTCCATGTATTGCTGATATTTCTATGTTCATGGGAAACTTTTTTTGGAGAGTGGGATATGAGTTGAAGATTCCCTTTGGGAGTATGATTCTCCATACTTTTCATGATTCATGTTTAAGGAGAAGCAATGGGCAGCCCATGATTTCCAAACTACATCTCTTTTCTTCATGTGGGAGGAGCCATTTGGAGAACTTGAGTTTTTGGAGGAGGCACTTCATGGTTTATTTGTTTGGTGGGGTACCTTGGGCAACCCTTGGAGGTCATAGTATTTTAGCCCAAGAGTAGAAGAAACCCCATAGATATCATAAATATAGAGAGAAACCACTTGGGTGGGAGGATCCAATCTCTCCATGCAGCCCCAATACATTGTGTGAACCAGGGGTGGAAGATCATTTTGAGCTAACTAGATTGGCTCATTCCATTTGGATGATAGCATGGGTGTGGAAGTCACTCATTGGGGATAATATTTCCCATGTTCATCATCACTCCTACCTTGAGGAGGCCATTGGACAACAGGGAGGTTTTCCACTTACATCTTCCACCTTTCTATAATGTAAGCCATATGGTTTTCATTGTTGGGAGGAAACATTGGAGGACGGTTTTGTAGCATATCATCTTGAGCAGTGGTGGATAATTTTGATGAGGAAGTGAAAAGAAGAGGAGGGGAGGATTTTTTCTCTCCTTATACAGTTTCTTGAGGACAAGAAATATTTTGGAGGGGAGGATTGTAATATTCCAAAATTTTATCCTCCAAGCTAAATGGAATATTAGAGTTGTTTTATCACTAGGTGGGTGAATAAATGGGTAGGGAGGCCCATTAACCTCTTTAGAGGGATCAATAAAACTCCTAATGTGGAAGGGCATAAGAAAAAGCAGCTAATTTGAGCACCTTTGTGTGTGAACAGAGATGGGATCATGTTGATTCAATCAACTTTGACCAAGTCAACCAAGCCGTCTAGATACATTGAACTTCCTTGATGGACAGTGCAGTTTTGGTGGAGGAAAACTTGCATGGGCTTGATGGCACATGTGGATGGGATCCAATGTGAAGAGGTTCACTTCTATATATGGAGAAGATGGGAGCCTTTTTTATTCATGTTTTGGATTATTATTTTGTATATGGTCTGTTTAGACTACTTACATACCTTTGTTGTTTAGCAGGGTTGTTGTGTTGTTTAGCACTGGGTGTTCCCGAGTAGGAATCCCACCTCTTTCCTTGAGAGGCCTCTTGGAAGAGTATTGCATTCATTTCCACATTCAAGTTTCCATACCAAGCTACATATTTCTTCATCAATGCAGTTTCTGCAGGTTATTGTGTTGTGTTTTGCAGGGTGCAACAGTGGAGGAGAGAAATCTCTAATTTTTGAGCTTATTTTCCAGTGAGGGGACCAGCCCTTCATCTATTGAGTTGGTTGAGTGTTGTTGCAGTTGATAGGTCATTCCTTCAGCCCCATATCAGCAGTAATTACTAGGAATTGCGTAATTCAGGCAGCAGAAATGCAGTGGGCAACTCAGAAAATGACGAAAATCCAAACTTAAAATATGGCGAAACAATTTCTGGGTTTTTCTGGGTTTTTTGAGCACAATCCATGGTTAAAAGTGAAAATCATTCTGGGAAATATGACAGCCTTTCGCACATGGTTCTTCTTCATAATAAGAGTAGTTTCCAACTGTAACACACATTTCCAGTGCTTGGTTTCTTTAGTGTATTTCAACAATCTTGTGGCTTGAGTGAATTTATTTTGGAGAACTATGTATTTTCATTTGATGTTGATATATAATGTACAACTCAGTTGTTTTCTTCCCATATTTACGATGTTTTGATGTATTCCGGCATTTTTCCAGTTCTACATGTTTAATTCTTATTTTACCGTAGTTGGAATTGTGCATATGTTCTATATTCTTGTTCTTTGCATTTTGGAATATTACACAGCCAGCACCTTCAAACCTCCAATAAATCCAAGGCTAAGGTATGAAATTGAAATTAGAAATAGACCTTGTATCCCTAACAATGTGAAATATTGGCAAGTGTTTGATGATGATGAACAGATAAATCAGTTCCTGATAATGATTGGAAACTTTGAAGATGCTGAGATAGACCAAGAGAAAGAAAAAATTGAGCAAAAATAAAAAATAAGAAACCTTAAGCAGTCAATAAGTGAACATAATATTATCCAATTGAAAGTTAATGTGCTCCCTAAAGGGTTGGTTCCCCTTGACAGATATTCGATTCTAATGATGTTTTTGTTGATTTATAAGAAAACACATCAAGAAGAAGAGATGGAATATTGTAATTTGGGAACTCAACAGGTACCCAAAATAGTGAAATTGTTCAGAGGTGTTCACAAAGACTACAAAGAAAGATACATTGATCTTTTTAAGAAATATATGGATGTGTTTGCCAGGTCATATGAAGACATAAAAAAATATCAAAAAATCATAATTCAACATAATATACCATTGAAATAAGGAAGCAAGCCACACATATAGAACCTAATATAGATCAATCCATTGCTGCTAGCTGCAATTGAAAAAAAAGTGAAGAAATTGTTGCAGGTGAAAATTTTTGTCACTCTCGGATACTCAGACTGGCTTTCTAATCAGGATCCTATAAGAAAGAAGAATGAAGAGATAAGATTTTTTGTAGACTTCATGAATTTGAACATAGCACCTCTAAACGATAATTATCCTTTGCCAAAAATGGATTATGTCTTACAGAAGGTGACAGGAGCTTGTAGGTTATCTATAGTTCACAAATTTTCTGGGTATAATTAGGTAGCAGTAGAAAAAGAAGACCGGAAGAAGACTACTTTCATGATGCCCTGGAGCACCATTATGTATGCAAGGATTCCATTTGGCATTATGAACCGAGCTGCAAAATTTCAGAGGGCCATGGGCATAGCCTTTGTTGGTGATAGGTTTGTAGTTATATATCTAGATGATGTAACTATTTTCTCATGGTTAGATGATGAACACTTGGAGCATATGCAAAAAAAATTCAAAAGTGCAGAAAGTTTGGTCTGTCATTAAATCCCAAGAAATATTTATTTGCCTTAGAAGAAGGTAAATTATTGGGTCACATAGTCTCTAAAAAAGAAGTAAAGATTGACCCAGCAAGGGTGGAAGCCAATCAGAAGATTCTTGTACCTAAAATCAAGAAAGATATCTAGAGATTCGTGGGAAAAATTAACTTTCTGAGAATATTTGTGATCAATTATGCTAAGATCATGACAAGCATAACGAATATGTTGAAGAAAAATGAAGAAGTGAAATGGGATAAGGAAGCAAGAGATGCATTTGTTGGAATAAAGGAAGCACTGCAGGAAGATCTAGTTCTTATTTGTCCAGAAAATAAAAAAGCCTTTCAGGTATTCTCATTTGCATCCCCCACTACTATTGCTACTGTGTTGTTGTGGAAAAATTAAGATAGTAAGGAACTACCAGTTTCATTTTTCAGTAAAGTTCTAACAGATGTTGAGCTAAAATACAATATTATGGAGAAACAAGTATATGCTTTGGTCAAAGCACTGAAAGCCTTCAGGCCTTATGTGCTACTGTCCCAAATAAATATTTATGTTCCTATTTTTTCTATAAAAGACGTGCTAGTCCAAAGTGATGTTGAAGGAAATATCGGAAGTGGATAGAAAAATTCCAAGAGTATGATTTGGATATCAAACCCACCAAGATGTTCAAGGGACAGAGGTTAGCGAAGTTGTTGACAGAGAAAAATTTCCAAGCCTTCGAAATTAATATGTTGGCACGAGTGAATGGAACTGTTAATGAAGAAGGTCAAACAAAGTCCAAAACAGATGTTTGATACAAATTTTTTTCTCTTATTGATATAAAGATAATCTTCATTACCTGTGTTTCTTTTCTTATCCAACTTCACTAAGCAGGACAACATATAGAGCTCTCAAGCTCAAATCTCACCCATATGCTATAGTAGAAGAAAAAAATATACTAGAAGGATCCTGCTGGTATTTTTCTGTTATGTTTTACCTAAGGAGAATCTATTGAAGTCACCAAAGAATATGATGAAAGCATCTGTGGAGGTCATTATAGCTGGAAGGTCACTGCTCATAAAATTCTCAAGTCATGCTTCTATTGGAAGAACCTGTTTGATGATGTTGATAGGTTGGTTAGAAGTATTCAGAAGTGTCAGTTGTTTTCTCAAATGAAAAAAATTTCTCCATTACCGCTCATTCCAATATTTATTGAAGAACCTTCCAGGTAATGGGGATTGGATTTTATTGGGGAGATCAATCCACCGTCAAGTGGATAATTCAAGTGGATTCTAACTTCCACTGATTACTTTACAAAATGGGTTGAATAAATACCCACTAAGAAGTAGAATGACCAAGTAGTGATGAAGTTTATGGAGGAAAACATTTTTAGCAGATTCAGATGTCCAATCAAAATTGTGACTGATAATGCTCAGGTATTCAACTCTGCTCGTTTCATTAATTTCTCTTAAACATATAATGTCATTTTATCACACTCCACAGCATATCATCCCCAAATAAATGGATTGGTAGAGTGTCCAAATAAGACATTGGTTATAATCTTGAAGAAGACAATCACTGAGAATCAAAAGGATTGGGATATGAAGTTGAAGTTTTCCCTCTAGGTAGTTTGAGTCACTACTAGAAGATCTACTGGGAAGTCTCGCTATGAACTGGTTTATGGAACTCAAGAACTATTTCCTACTAAGCTAGCCAAACCAGTGTTTTCTTTCCTTCAAGATGCTCAGGAAGAACGTAATGGTCTGGTGAGAAGATCAAACAAAATAATTGAATCAAGTGAAAACAAAAAAAAATTCAGGGGTAACTTGATTAATTATCAAGAAAAGACGAAGTATATATTTAACACAAAATCAAAAGAAGTTATCTTTTAAGCGGGACATTTGGTATGATGGGACACCATACAAGAAGAAAAAGGGAAGCATGGTAAATTTTACCCTCTCTCATATGGTCCATATAGAATCTGCCAGCCAAGGTCAAATAACACATTCATTCGGAAGATCTATATGGAGAGTCAGTATAGTTTCTTGTGAACAGGCAGTATCTAAAGAACTATTTCTAGCATTAAAAGTCAGCATTCCACCATTGTAAATATCGTTTTTCTCATTGTCAATATGTCATCAAGTAATATTTGACTCCATTCCCAATTGACAAGGAACTTATCTACGGTTCTTAGTGCTTCCATGGAAGAAAGCACTATCCCCAGGGGGAGCCAAATGTTGTGGCTCATTTGCATTTACCTTTGAAATATTTTTCAAAACACCAAATAAGCATATATGATAGAAGATGTAAAATTTTGTGTGTTGTAGAAGAATTTTGATTTATATGTTGGTACATTAACATTATGTGATGAGAAGTGAAGGTGGGTCGAGTCGGGCTCATTCACGTGCAGAACAGTTCAAGATATGGACCGATGGGTACCTTCAGAACATTTCACATCAGACATGGTTGAGTTGGGTTCATTCGTAATCTCAAGAGGGACTAGCATGGTAGAACACCAGATAAGCTCAAGAGGGTTACACCATGGAGCAAACGAACTAATTTCTCGAAGGCAGAGAAATGGCGCATTTCCCTTAAACAATTAAGAGTTTTAGAGGAGGTACAAAGGGAAAAATAGATGTTCAAGATCAAAGCGCAGATTAGCAAGGGAGTAGTGAGGACTATTGGACTAGGGCCTAGATCAACAATGAAGGTTAAATCGCATATCACATATCAGTGAGTTTTGCATTGATATGATAAGGAATTGCAAGTTAAACTATATAAAGTGTGATGCGAAGCATAACTGCAAAGGAGCAATATGGACAGTTGGATCTGGGCATTGATCAACGACGGAGATTAAATTGTATATCACATATCAGTGAGTTTTACATTTATATGATAAGAAATCGCAAGTTAAACTATTTAAGTTGCAGTGCGATAAGTCACAGAAACTATGAAATGTGAAGTGAGAGCGATGACGTGGGAAGATGACATGGCAGTGACATGGCGATGACGTGGATGTGACATGCCAAACTGACATGGAAGATGTCGTGACCTCGAGCCCACAAATTGCAAGCAATTTAAGGGGATGGGGTGGTGACATGGTAGGGTGACATGGCACGATAACCTGGACCTAGCCTGCATGCCCTACATCACAATTTTTAAAATATAAGTCCAAAGGGTAAGTGTTTTAATCGTCGAAGTGCAATGTACGATGTGGTGGGGCCTGATTGCAAATTGAAAATCGCAAGTTCTAAAGGATAACAGTGGGAGGTAAGTGATATATTCACCAAAGTGCCATGTGTAATGCCAGGTGGGACCCGATCGCATAACTCACATCGCAATTTTTAAAAGATAAGAGCTAAGGAAAATTTAAACACAACGAAATGTGAAGTGCGATGTTGGCATGGATGTGATGTGGTTCCAAGATGAAATCTAAAGGATTTCAAGTCTAGGCTTATGAGGTTTTTGCACCATTTTATGAATAAATATGGAAAATATGGTAGACAAACTCGCGTAAGTGACCCGACGTAGAGCCAAGCAGGAGAGAAGACTAAACACAACAGACACGCACAAAAGAGTCAGAGTTGGGTAGCATGTGTCATGATGACAACATTCAGAACACAAAAGGCATAGGCAGAGTCAGGAAAAGAACATATAGTGGCACTGTGAGAAGCACAACAACTAGGTCAAGTCGGGCACTAAGGCATTGTTACATAATAGTACAACTACTGCATCATGATCAGAAAGGACACCTGAGCACTTCGGGAGGATGTATCAACAACATTGGATTCAACAAACTGAACAATACTTCCACTTTTAATTTGTTTTCTTGGTATGATTGCATAAGTAATCTTAACAGTTTAGGCAGTTCAGTAGTTAAATGAATAAGTTCAACAGTTATGAACTACTTAGATGTATTTAAGTAGGTAGAAATAAAGAGACTGGGTTCTGAGTTTTGGACCTCTAGATGACTGTTAATTTGGTACCAAATTTTCTGAGAAATTAGTGAAAGAAGATCAAGCTCCATACAACTGTTGATGTTGATATGTCTTTCCAGTTTCACTCTGTGTTTGTTCCACTTTGAATGAAGTGAAGTAATGTAGCATCCAGTCCCTTAATTACATCTATGAGTAAGAGTTAAATAACCTTAATTTTCACTCCTTCACTTCATCTCTTCCTCTTCACAAGCTCCTAATGAAACTTTAAAGTAACAGATTTTGTGTTTACAACATATTATTTCAAGTTTCCTATCTCTCCATGAATTTCCTCTAAAACATAAAAGTGATAGATTCTGCTTCTTGGCATATCATTTTGAGTTTCCCTTGCAGTTCTTCTTCTCATTTCATTCAAATATCAACAATTTATGGCATTGTGAAGGCTTTCATTATATCAGATGATTGAGGGTATTAAGTAATTGAATTCCAAAGGTGTTAAACAAAGACCATTTGATATTCTAATTGTATACATACATTTATAAAATGTCTTAAGCATTGATTCCTTACCACAGCCAAGGGATTGATTCTTGATATTGAATAGGGCAAATGAAAGATGTTGAAGGTGCAATATTTAAAGCACCCTAATATTGACTACCATTTCTATGATAGACACCTTGCAGCCTATGGAATACTACCATGGAATGATGAGGTTCCTATTTATTTTGAAAAATTATTATTTGCAGAATTCTTTTTGGGAATGAAACCCAATTATAATGATCTTCGTTTTCATTTTTTTGGTTCTCAGAAAGGTCAATTGTGTGACTGTGTTAGGTCCCTATATTACTAGTATAGTCATGTATTGTTGTTAGTGTAACCCCCTTAATGTGATTATTGTACCCCTGTAACCCCCATATTGTTATTATTATGCACTTAAATTTTTAATTTTAGGTCAGCTAGGATTACATTGTGGCCCCACTAGGATTACATTGTGGCCTCATGGACTCCTATATATAGAAAGGAGGTTTTGTAATTTGAATCATACAAGAGTTGTTCATTTATGTAATGTATTGGAGGTTTCCCCCTCGAAGTCGCTTATTTCTAAGGGGTTGATATCTCTGTTCTTCTATTTTTGGACGTGGTTTCACAACATTTGGTATCAGAGCTTTGGATTGTAGGGTTTCGCTGCTCCAAATAGGTCATCATGGCATGTTTACTATAAATTTTTTTCTACGAAGGTTCAAAAGCTAAAATGTTTATGGTGTGAAGCTAAAATCAGGAGGAACATCGTCGCACAATTTCAAAGCTTCGTTCGAAATTTTTTCCGAGATATGGTCTGTGGAATGTAGGGATTTTTGCAGGCTCCTAAATTTCACTTAAAAGGTTCATCGCGAAATTTGCGATATAAAATTTTTTCTATGAAGTTTCAGAAGCTAAAATTTTTATAGCATGAAGCTGAGATCTGGAAGAACATTGTAGAAAAATTTTGGAGCTTGGTTCGCAATAGTTTCGGAGATATGATCTATGGAAGTTAGGTATTTTTCAGGGTCCCTATTTCATCTCAAAGAGGTGATCATGGGAAAATCTTCACAAATGTCTCTCTGAGCATTGGATTGGAATTTTGTAAAATTTGACTAGAAGTACATGGACTGTAGCTTCCTTTCTATACATTTCAGAGCCAAAGGAGGAAACAGTGACACATGGAAATTCGTACAAGTTCACTCTACTGAACTAGTCCCTAATTAGGTCATTGTGGGACATTGGACATAACTTTATCTTGAAGAATCCAAATCAAGTCAGACCTATGGAATTGGAAACATGCTTCAGAGGACTACTACATGGCCAAATTTCAGATATTGAGGATCTGCAATTATAGAGATAATTCAATTTCATTATAGAGCTCTGCAAAAGAAAGTAAAAGGTGTGTATTTTTTTTCCCGAATTGCATAAGGCTTTTTTGAAGAATCAAGTTGAATTGATTCCAAGAGCATATTGTAGAATAGATATTAGTATTGGTTTCTAAAATGACACCTAAAAATAATTCGACACCCATTAAGCCTTTATAAGGCTCTACTATTACTCATGAATACGAAGAATGGCGACATGACATATCAAAATTACAAGAGCAAGTGCAACCAATTTCGCTCTCGCAAAGAGCAACAAAAAATGACATGGAAGTTTTGAAGAAAGGTGTGAAAACTAATATGGATGGTGATAGAGAGTATATCATAGGCACTTCCCTACTCTTTGTAGGTGAGGGAGAGTTTCTAGTTGAGCCATTTCAGCTCAAGATCCCAAGTACATGATGGAGAATGTACAATTTCACTTTATGTTTTGTACTTATTTTCTTTATATGAGCAGCATATTGTCCAAGGAGGATTAATCCTTATTGAATATTGTATAATGATGTACTTGAAGCCATTTGTAGCATTGAGATTGGCTATCTCATTGGTGGTTTGTGGGCGAAGCCACATGATTTTTGATGTGCACCATAGACACCACTTTGTACTTTCATGTTTCTATCTTGTAAGATGATTGTGCCAGCAAACAAGTGGCTCGAAAAACACTTGTTTTTGTTTGAATTGATGCAGGAAAGGAATGCAATGTGTTGGTTCCTTGTATGGGACCATGATCCACTTTCCTGTTGTCATGTGACAACTTGTTTCTATTGGTTTTTGCTTCCATGTATTGCTGATATTTATATGTTCATGGGAAGCTTTGTTTGGAGAATGGGATATGAGTTGAAGATGCGCATTGGGAGTATTATTCTCCCTAATTTTCATGATGCATGTTTCAGGAGAAGAAATGGGCAGCCCATGATTTCCGAACTACATCTCTTTTCTTCATTTGGGAGGAGCCATTTGGAGAACTTGAGTTTTTGGAGGAGGCACTTCATGGTTTATTTGTTTGGTGGGGTAGCTTGAGCCACCTTTGGAGGTCATAATATTTCAGCACAAGAGTAGCAACAGCCACATACTTATCATAAATGGAGAGAGAAACCACTTGGGTGGGACGATCCAATCTCTCCATCGAGCCCCAATACATTGTGTGAACCGGGGGTTGAGGATCTTTTTGAGCTAACTAGATTGGCTCATTTCATTTGGATGATAGCATGGGTGTGGATGTCACTCGTTGGGGATAATATTTCCCATTTTCATCATCACTCCTACCTTGAGGAGGCCATTAGACAACAGGGAGGTTTTCCACTTACATCTTCCACCTTTATATAATATAAGCCATATGGTTTTGCATTCTTGGGAGGAAACATTGGAGGACATTTTTGTAGCAGAACATCTTGAGCAGTGGTGGAGAATTTTGTTGAGGACGCCAAAAGAAGAGGAGGGGAGTAATTTTTCTCTCCTTATACAATTTCTTGAGGACAATAAATATTTTGGAGGGGAGGACTGTAATATTCAAAAATTTTAGCCTCCAAGCTAAATGGAATATTAGAGTTGTTTTATCACTAGGTAGGTGAATAAATGGGTAGGGAGGCCCATTAACCTCTTTAGAGGGATCAATAACACTCATAATGTGGAAGGGGATAAGAATTAGGAGCTAATTTTAGCACCTTTGTGTTTGAGCAGAGATGGGATCATGTTGATTCAGTCAACTTTGACCAAGTCAACCGAGCTGTCTAGATACATTGAACTTCCTTTATGGACAGCGCAGTTTTGGTGGAGGACAACTTGCGTGGGCTTGATGGCACATGTGGATGGGATCCAATGTGAAAAGGTTCACTTGATATATATGGAGAGGATGGGATCCTTTGTTATTCATGTTTTGGATTATTATTTTGTATATGGTCTGTTTAGATTACTTGCATTCCTTTGTCGTTTAGCAGGGTTGTTGTGCTGTTTAGCATTGGTTGTTCCCGAGAGGGAATCACACCTCTTTCCTTGAGAGGCCTCTTGGAATAGTATTGCATTAATTTCCACATTCAAGTTTCCATACCAAGCTACAAATTTCTTCATCAACGCAGTTTTGACAGGTTATTATGTTGTGTTGCAGGGTGCAGCAGTGGAGGAGAGAAATCTCTAATTTTTGAGCTTATTTACCAGTGAGGGGACTAGCCCTTCATCTATTGAGTTGATTTAGTTTTTTTTGAGCTGATAGATCATTCCTTTAGCCCCATATCAGTAGTAATTCCCAGGGAGTGCGTAAGTCAAGCAGTAGAAATGTAGTCGGCAACTCAAAAAATGCCAAAAATCCAAACTTAAAATATGTCGAAACCATTTCTGGGTTTTTTGAGAAAACTACGTGGTTAAAAGTGAAGATCATTCTGGGCACTCTAACATCCTTCCATACATGGTTCTCCATCATAATAAGAGTAGTTTCCAGCAGCAGCACACATTTCCAGTGCTTGGCTTCTTTGGTGTATTTCAGCCATCTTGTGGCTTGAGTGCATTCCTTTTGGAGAACTATGCACTTTCATTTGATGTTGATATATAATGTATGGCTCAGTTTTTTTCTACCCATATTTATGATTTTTTGATGTATTCCAACATTTTTCTAGTTCTACATGTTTAATTCTTATTTAACCGTAGTTGGAATTGTGCATATGTTCTATATTCATGTCTTTTTCATTTTGGAATATTACATAGCCAACACCTTCAAACCTCCAATAAATCTAAGGCTAAGGTATGAAATTGGAATTAGAAATAGACCTTCTATCCCTGACAATGTGAAATATTGGTAGGTTTTTGATGATGATGAACAGATAAATCAGTTCTTGATAATGATTGGAAAATTTGAAGATGCTGAGATAGACCAAGAGGAAGAAAAAATTGAGCAGAAAGAAGAAATAAGAAACCTTAAGCAGTCAATAGGTGAACATAATATCATCCAATTGAAAGTTAATGTGCTCCCTAAAGGGTTGGTTCCACTTGAGAGATTATTCGATTCTAATGATATTGTTTTTGATTTAAAATAAAACACATCAAGAAGAAGAGATGAAATATTGTAATTTGCGAACTCAACAGGAACCCAAAATAGTGAAATTGTTCAAAGGTTATCCCAAAGACTACAAAGAAAGATACATTGATTTTTTTAAGAAATATATGGATGTGTTTGCCTGGTCATATGAAGACCTAAGAACATATCACAAAAGAATAATTCAGCATAAGATACCATTGAAATAAGGAATCAAACCACACATATAGAATCTAAGATAGCTCAATCCATTGTTGCTAGCTCCAATAAAAAAAAAAGTGAAGAAATTGTTGTAGGCGAAAATTCTAGTCACTCTCGGATATTCTGACTGGGTTTCTAATTTGGATCCTATAAGAAAGAAGAATGAAGAGATAATATTGTGTGTAGAATTCAGGAATTTGAACATAGCACCTCTAAAAGATAATTATCCTTTTCCAAAAATGGATTATGTCTGACAGAAGGTGACACGAGCTTGCAGGTTGTCTATAGTTCACAAATTTTCTGGGTATAACTAGGTAGCAGTAGAGAAAGAAGACCAGAAGAATACTACTTTCGCGATGACCTAGGGCACCTTCATGTATGCAAGGATTCCATTTGGCCTTATGAACCCAGGTGAAACATTTCAGAGGGCCATGGGAATAGCCTTCGTTGGTGATAGGTTTGTAGTTATATATCTAGATGATGTAATTGTTTTCTCAGGGTTAGATGATGAAAACTTGGAGCACTTGCAAAACAAAAATTCAAAAGTGCAGAAAGTTTGATCTGTCATTAAATCCCAAGAAATATTTATTTGTATTAGAAGAAGGCAAATTATTGGGTCACATAGTTTCTATAAAAGAAGTAAAGATTGACCCAACAAGGGTGCAAGCCAATCAGACGATTCTTGTACCCAAAATCAAGCAAGATATCTAGAGATTCCTAGGAAAAATAAACTTTCTGAGAAGATTTGTGATCAATTATGCTGAGATCGTGACAAGTATAATGAATATGTTGAAGAAAAAAGAAGAAGTGAAATAGGATAAGGAATCAAGAGATGCATTTGTTGGAGTAAGGGAAGCACTACAGAAAGATCTAGTTCTTATTTGTCTAGAAAATCAAAGAGCCTTTCAGGTATTATCATTTGCATCCCCCACTACTATTGCTACTGTGTTGTTGCAGAAAAATTAAGATAGTAAGGAACAACCAGTATCATTTTTCAGTAAAGTTCTAAGAGATGTTGAGCTCAAATACAATATTATGGAGAAATAAGTATATGCTTTGGTCAAAGAACTGAAAGCCTTCAAGCCTTATGTGCTACCATCCGAAATAATGGCTTATCTTCCTAATTTTGCTGTAAAAGATGTGCTAGTCAAAAGAGATGTTGAAGGAAAAATGGGGAAGTGGATAGAAAAATTCCAGGAGTATGATTTGGATATCAAACCCACCAAGATGTTCAAGGGACAGAGTTTAGCGAAGTTGTTGACAGATAAAAAATTCAAAGCCTTGGGAATTGATATCTTGGCATGAGTGAATGGAGTTGTTAATGAAGAAGGTCAAAGAAATTCCAAAATAGATTTTCGATACAAATTTTGTGCTCTTATTGGTATAAAGATATTCTTCATTACCTGTGTTTCTTTTCTTGTCCAACTTCACTAAGCAGAACAACATATAGAGCTCTCAAGATCAAATCTCAGCCATAGGTTATAGTAGAAGAAAACCTATAGTGGAAGGATCCTGGTGGTATTTTTCCGTTATGTTTTACCTAAGGAGAATCTATTGAAGTCACCAAATAATATGATGAAAGCCTCTGTGGAGGTCATTATAGCTGGAAGGTCACTGCTCATAAAATTCTCAAGTCATGCTTCTACTGGCAGAACCTGTTTGACGATGTTTATAGGTTGGTCAGAAATTGTCACTTGTTTTCTCAAACTAAAAAAATTGCTCCATTACCTCTCATCCTAATATTTATTGTTGAACCTTCCAGGTAATGGGGATTGGATTGTATTAGGGAGATCGATCCACCGTCAAGTGGATATTTCAATTGGATTATAACTTCCACTGATTACTTTACAAAATGGGTTAAAGAAATACCCGCTAAGAAGGAGAATGACCAAGTAGTGATGAAGTTTATGGAGGAAATTTGTTTTAGAAAATTTAGATGTCCAGTCAAAATTATGATTGATAATGCTCAGGTATTCAACTCTGCTCGTTTCATTAATTTCTCTGAAACATATAATGTCATTTTAGCACATTCCACAGCGTATCATCCCCAAGGGAATCTATTGGTAGAGTCTTCAAGTAAGACATTGGTCAGAATCTTGAAGAGGACAATCACCGAGAATCAAAAGGATTGGGATATGAAGTTGAAGTTTTCCCTCTGGGAAGTTCGAGTCACTACCAGGAGATCTACTGGGAAGTCTCCCTATGAACTAGTTTATGGAACTCAAGAACTATTTCCTACTCAGTTAGCCAAAGCAGTGATTTATTTCCTTCAAGATGCTTAGGAAGAACCTAATGGTCTGGTAAGAAGATTGAACAAAATAATTGAATCAAGTGGAAAAAAAAAAATCAGGGATAGCTGGATTACTTATCAAGAAAAGATGAAGTATATATATGACATAAAATCAAAAGAAGTTCTCTTTCAAGCAGGAGATTTGGTACTACGATGGGAGACAATATGAGAAGAAAAGGGGATGCATGATAGATTTTTACCTCTCTCATATGGTCCATATAGAATCTACAAGCCAAGGTCAAATAACACATTTGTTTTGGAAGATCTATATGGAGAGTCAGTACAGTTGCCTCTGAATGGGCAGTATCTAAAGAAATATTTCCATCATTAAAAGTAAGCATTCCACCATTGTAAATACCATTTTTCTCATTGTTCATATTTCATAAGTAATATTTAACTCCATTCCCAATGGACAAGGAACTAATCTATAGTTCTTAGTGCTTCCGTGGAAGAAAGCACTATCCCCAGGGGGAGCCAGATGTTGTGGCTCATTTGAATTTACCTTTGAAATATTTTTCAGAACACCAAAAAATCATATATGATAGAAAATGTAAACTTTTGTGAGTTTTAAAACAATTTTTATTTATATGTCGGTACATTAACATTATGTGATGAGATGTGAAGGTGGGTCGAGTCGGGCTCATTCACCTGCAGACCAGTTCAAGAGATGAACTGATGGACAAATTCAGAACATTTAACATCGGACATGGTTGAGTCAGGTTCATTTGAAATCTTAAGAGGGACTAACGTGGTAGAAAACCAGATAAGCTCAAGAGGGTTACACCATGGAGCAAACGAACTAATTTCTTGAAGGCAGAGAAATGGTGCATTTCCCTTAAATAATTAATAGTTTTGGAGGAGGTGCAAAGGGAAAAATAGATGTTCAGGATCAAAGTGCAGATTAGCAAGGGAGTAGTGAGGACTGTTGGATTAGGGCCTAGATCAAAAACGAAGGTTAAATATCATATCGCATATCAGCGAGTTTTACATTGATATGATAAGGAATCGCAACTTAAACTATATAAAGTGCGATGTGAAGCAAATCAGCAAAGGAGCAGCGTGGACAATTGGATCTGGGCATTGATCAATGATGGAGATTAAATTGTATATTTCATATTGGTGAGTTTTACATTTATATGATAAGAAATCACAAGCTAAAATATTTAAGTTGTGATGTGATAAGTCACAAAAACTATGAAATGTGAATTGCGGGCGATGACGTGGGAAGATGATGTGGCTGTGACATGGCAAACTAACGTGGAAGATGTCATGACCTTGACCCCAAAAATTGTAGGCAATATAAGGTGATGGGGCAGTGACACGATAGGGTGACGTGGCACGATGACTTGGACCGCGTCCGCATACCGTACATCACAAGTTTTAAAATTTAAGTACAAAGGGTAAGTGTTATAATCGTCGAAGTGCAATGTGTGATGTGGTGGGGCCTGATCACAAATTGAAAATCGCAAGTTCTAAAGGATAACCACGGGAGGTAAGTGATAAATTCACCAAAGTGCCGTGTGCAATTCCAAGTGGGATCCAATCACATAACTCACATCGAAAGTTTTAAAAGATAAGTGCTAAGGAAAATTTAAACACAATGAAATGCGAAGTGCGATGTTGGCACGGACGCGATGTCGTTCCAAGATGAAATATAAAGGATTTCAAGTCCAGGCTTATGATATTTTTGCATCATTTTGTGAATAAATAGGCAAACTATGGCAGAGAGACTCGAGTAAGTGACCCAACGTAGAGCCAAGGAGAAGAGAGGACTAAACACAACAAGCATGCACAAAAGAGTCAAATTCGGGTAGGAGGTGACATGATGACAACATTCGAAAAGAAAAAGGCATAGACAGATTTAGGAAAAGAAAATATATTGGCACTGTGAGAAGCACGACAACTATATCAAGTCGGTCACTGAGGCGTTGTTACATAACAGTACAACTATTGCATCATGATCAGAAAGGACACTTGAGAACTTCGGGAGGATGCATCAACGGCATTGGATTAAGAAAACTGAAAAATACTTCCATTTTAAATTTGTTTTCTTGGTATGATTGCACAAGTAATCTAAACAGTTTAGGTAGTTGAGTAGTTTCAAGAATTTCAACAATCATGAACTACTTAGATATATTTAAGTAGGTAGAAATAAAGAGACTGGGTTTCGAGTTTTGGACCTCTAGATGACTATTAATTTGGTACCGAATTTTCTAAAAAATTAGTGAAATAAGATCAAGTTTCATACAATTGTTGATGTTGATATGTCTTTCTAGTTTTTCTCTGTTTTTGTTCCACTTTGAATGAAGTGAAGTAACGTAGCATCCGGTCTCTTAAATACATCTATGTGTAAGAGTTAAATAACCTTCATTTTCACTCCTTCACTTCATCTCTTCCTCTTCACAAGATCCTAATGAAATTTTAAAGTAATAAATTTTCTATTTACAACATATTATTTCGAGTTTCCTCTCTCTCCATGAATTTCCTCTAAAACTTAAAAGTGATAGATTCTGCTTCTCGACATATCATTTTAAGTTTCCCTTGCAGTTCTTCTTTTCATTTCATTTAAATATCAACAATTTATGGCATTGTGAAGGCTTTCATTATATCAAATGATTTAGGGTATTAAGTAATTGAATTTCAAACGTGTTAAACAAAGGCCATTTGATATTGTGATTGTATACATACATTTATAAAATTTCTTAAGCATTGATTCCTTACCATAGCCAAGGGATTGATTCTTGAGATTGAATAGGGCAAACGAAAGATGCTAAAGGTGCAATATTTAAAGCACACTAATATTGAATACCATTTCTATGATAGTCACCTTGCAGCCTATGAAATACTACCATGGAATGACGAGGTTCCTATTTATTTTGAAAAATTATTATTTGTAGAAATCTTTTTTGGAATGAAACCCAATTATAATGATCTTCGTTCTGATTTTTTTGGTCCTCAGAAAGGTCGATTGTGTGACCGTGTTAGGTCCCTATATTACTAGTATAGTCCCTTATTGGTGTTAGTGTAACTCCCTCAATGTTATTATTATACCCTTGTAACCCCCATATTTTTATTATTGTGCCCTTAAATTATTATTGTTAGCTCGGCTAGGATTACATTGTGGCCCCACTAGGATTACATTGTGGCCCCATGGACTCCTATATATAGAAAGGAGGTTTTGTAATTTGAATCATACAATATTTTTTCATTTATGTAATGTATTTGAGGTCGCCCCCTCGAAGTGGCTTACTTCTAAGGCATTGATATCTCTGTTCTTCTAATTTTGGACCTGGTTTCACAACATTTGGTATCAGAGCTTTGGATTCTAGGGTTTCGTTGCTCCAAAGAGGTCATCATGGCATGTTCGCTATAAATTTGTTTCTATGAAGGTTCAGAAGCTAAAATTTTTATGGTGCGAAGTTGAAATCAGGAGGAACATCATCACACAATTTTAGAGCTATGTTTGCAAAATTTTTGAAGATATGATCTATGGAATGTAGGGCTTTTTGCAGGCTCTTGAATTTCACTTAAGAAAGTCATCGCGAAATTTGCGCTATAACGTTTTTTCTACGAAGTTTCAGAAGCTGAAATTTTTATAGCGCGAAGCTGAGATCCGAAGGAACATCCTAGAAACTTTTTGGAGCTTGGTTCTCAATAGCTTCGGAGATATGATCTGTGGAATTTAGGTATTTTTCAAGGTCCCTATTTCATCTCAAAGAGGTGATCGTGGGAAAATCTTCTTAACTCACTCTCTGAGCATTGGATTGGAATTATATAAAATGTGACTGGAAGTACACAGACTGTAGCTTCCTTTCTATACATTTCAGAGCCAAAGGAGAAAACAATGACACATGGCAATTCATACAAGTTAGCTCTACTGAACCAGTCCCTATTTAGGTCATTGTGGGACATTGGACATAACTTTTTCTTGATGAATCCAAATCAAGTCAGACCTATGGCATTGGAAAGATGCTTCAGAGGCCAAGTTTTAGATATTAAGGATCTGAAATTATAGAGATAACTCAATTAAAATATAGAGCTCTGCAAAAGCAAGCAAAAGGTGTGTGATTTTTTTCCCAAATTGCATAAGTCTTGAAGAATGAAGTTGAATTGATTTCAAGGGCACATTGTAGAATAGATATTAGCATTGGTTTCTAAAATTACCACTAAAAATAATTCAACACCCATTAAGCCTTTAGAAAGCTCTACTATGACTCATGAAGACGAAGAACGACGACATGACATATCAAAATTACAAGAGCAAGTGCAACCAATTTCACTCTCACAAAGAGAAAAAAAAAATGACATGGAAGTTTTGAAGAAAGGTGTGGAAACTAAGATTGATGGTTTGAAGAAAGGCGTGGAATATAAGATAGATGGGATGGAAGCTGGCATGGAATCTAAGATGGATGACATGGAAGCTAAGATCAATGAAAAAATGGAAAACATGAAGAACGATCTAAAAGCATATATGGAATGTTTGAAAAAGTTGATACAAGAAATGTTTCTTAGTGGTGAAAAGATAGTAGAGGAAACTCATGATCAGAACAAAATAAATATTAATCATGATTTCATAAACTCTAATGTTGGCGGGAAGAACCACCATATTCCAAAAATGGATATTAGGAAGTTTGACGGAAAGGATCGTGTAACATGGATACTACAGATGGAGAAATATTTTGATCTCCATAATGTGCAAAACACAGAAAAGGTACGCATTGCAACTTTGCATTTAGAAAAAAATACATTTGTATGGTATCGATGGCTTTGCTCCCATAAAAAAATTGTCACTTGGCCAAATTTTACGGAAGAAATGATAGCACATTATGATGATACAAAAGAGCTACACCTTCTTTAGCTAACTGATAAATCTCAAACAAAAGGGTTTAGTGGAGGAGCACAATGAGGACTTCCAAAAATTTAATATAAGGGTAACTGATATTCCAAAGGAAAACATGATTGATCTCTTCATAGGTAGTTTAAAGGATAACATCCAACATGAAGTTCACATTTTGGAACTTGATTCATTGGAGAAGGCATTCAGGTTGGCAAGAAAAATTGAATGTAGAATTATGGCGACAAGGAAGCCTACCACTCACTTATATAAAGAAGGAAGTGTTCCTATGCCTAGATTTCCAAAACCTACAAGGTTGACACCACAACAATTGGAAGAAAAAGGAGCAAAAGGGCTTTGCTACAGCTGTGATAGAAAATACACTAAAGGTCATAAGTGTGCTGAGAAGAAATTATTTTACATATATTGTGAAGAGGAAGAGGAAAATGGACAAGAAAAGGATATACATTAGGAACCAACCCTAGAAGAGGAAAAAATGAGTCTGACCATATCATGTAATGCATTGGAAAGAGTTGCCACTCCTCAAACTCTCAAGATATAAGGAAATATCAAGATGAAAAAGGTAATAGTGTTGATTGATTCAGGTAGTACCCATAATTTTATTCATTCTAAGGTAGCCAAGGAATTGAATTGTTTTCTATACCCAGCACCAGAATGTTGCAAATGGAGTAACTATAAATTTCTCTGGAAAATTCCATAATATCAAGATAAACATGGGGGAATATTTATTGAATAGTCCAATGCTTTCCATTCCTATGGGAGGTGCTGATGTTGTACTAGGAGTATAATGGTTACAATCTTTGGGGACAATAGTTTTTAATTTTCAAGAACTTTTCTTGAAATTTTTTTAGAAGGAAAGGAATTCAAATTATGGGGTGTTTCACAGAAGTAGGGAAAGATAATAAGCTCTAATGTCATGAAAAGGCTTCTAACTAAAGAACAACGAGGCGTAATTGCACAATTATGCTCACTAGAAGTTCCAACCTCAAAATCAAATATTTCTGCAGATCTCCAATAAAGTCTTGGACAATCATTCCAAGGCATTTGAAACTCCCAAAGGACTCCCACCTATTTGTGATCATGATCATGCTATTCATTTGATTCCACGAAGTGTTCCTCCAAACATCAGGCCTTATAGATATCCTTATGTCCAAAAGAGCGAAATTGAACATATGATTGCAGAAATGTTAGAGGCGGGTATAATTCAACCTAGTAAAAGTTATTTCTTTGCTCCTATAGTATTGGTACACAAGAAGGATGGATCATGGCGCATGTGTCCCGATTATAGGGAGCTGAATAAGCTCACCATTAAAGATAAATTTCCCATTCCTATGATTCATGAATTATTGGATGAATTACATGGAGCAATTTATTTTTCCAAGTTGGATCTTTGTTTAGGATATCTTCGAATTAGAATAAAGACTGAAGATATTCTGAAAACAACACTTCGAACTCATGAGGGTCATTATGAATTTTTGGTCATGCCTTTTGGCCTTACCAATGCACCTTCTACATTTCAAGGGTTGATGAATTCCATTTTCAAACCCTTATTTTTTGATGATATACTAATCTATAGCCAGTCTCGGAAGGATCATGTCCAACATGTTGACAGGGTGCTCAAAATATTGCAGGAGAAAAAATTATATGCAAAAATATCCAAATTATTCTTTCGAGTATAAGAAGTGGAATAGCTGGGTCATATTGTATCTCATGAGGGTGTTAAGGTAGACCCTAACAAAATTAAATCCATTAAGGAATGGAAAGTCCCCACAACCATAAAGTAGTTGCGAGGATTTCTCAGGTTAATAGGGTATTATCACGAGTTTGTTAATAATTATGGGCGAATAGCAGCACCTCTAACAACATTATTGAAGAAAGATACATTTTCATGGACTCCTGAAGCAACTAAGACCTTTGAACATCTTAAAGAGGAAATGTGCCTAACATCGTTCTTAGCTATGCCAGACATCACAAAAACCTTTATTGTGGAATGTGATGCCTCAGGAAATGGAATTGGTGCTATTTTGATGAAAGAAGGAAGACCTGTTGCTTTTGAAAGTCATCCAATTAAAGGAAAGTATTTACAGAAACCTATTTATGAAAAGGAAATGTTAGAAATACTCCATGCACTAAAGAAATGGCGAACTTACCTAATGGGAAGACACTTCAAGGTAAAAACTAATCACGATAGTCTTAAACACTTTTTGGAACAAAGAGTATCTTCAGAAGAGAAGCAAAAATGGGTCACAAAGATGTTGGGTTATGACTTTGAAATAATCTAGAAAAAAGGGAAGCTAAATGTTGTTGTAGGTGCACTCTCATGAAAGAATGAAGAGGTGGAAGCATTGATTTGTGCCATTTCTATTATCCAACCAGATTGGATAACCGAAGCAAGAGATGAAGGGAAGAAGGACGAAGAAATGTGGACACATTCAAAAATTGCAGCAAGATCCTAGTACATCTGATACATTTAGTTGGAAAAATGATTCCTTATGGTACAAAGATCGCTTAATATTTGTAAGAATTCCCAACTAAAACAAAATATTCTTTTGGAATAGCATACTTCTCCTTTAGGATGACACTCAGGATTTTTAAAAACTTACCACAGGGTGAAGAAAGATTTTTTTGGGGATGGAATTAAATTTGATATTCAAAATTTTGTGGCAGAATGTTTGGTTTTCTAGCAGAATAAAGTTGAGACAATTAAGACCCCAAGTCTTCTACAACCTTTATCCATTCCAAGTCAACGTTGGGAGGATATTTCAATGGATTTTATCACAAGTTTACCTAAGTCCGAAGGAAAGAGTGTCAGCATGGTGGTAGTTGATAGAATTACGAAGTATGCACACTTTTGTGCATTATCTCATCCATTTAAAGCAAGTACAGTTGCTACTACATTTATGGACACAATTCGAAAGCTACATGGAAACCCAAGGGTTATTGTGAATGACAGAGATCCCATTTTTACTGGAAATTTTTAGACAGAGTTATTTTCTTGTTTGGGTACTCAGTTAGCTCATAGCTCATCTTATCATCCTCAATGCTATGGTCAAACTGATATAGTAAATAAATGTTTGAAAGGATATCTTCGTTGTTTTGTATCTGATAAAAAAACACAATGGGTCAAGTGGTTACCTCTCGCAGAATGGTGGTATAACACTTCCTTCCATACTGCAGCAAAAATGACCCCATTTATGGCACTTTATGGATATCATCCACCATCCATCACATCATCTTAAAGAGAAAATTCAAAGGTTCAAGCAGTGGAAGATCACATCGAACATCAACAATAATTTCTCCAAATCTTAAAGCATAACTTGAATTTGGCACAAAATCGAACAAAACAACAGGCAGATCAACATCGCAGCAAGATAAGTTTTGATGTAGGAGACCAAGTATTTTTACTGCTACAACCATAAAAACAAATGTCCCTCAAACAAGCTAAGAAGGATATTAGTTACCACCAAAGTACTATGGTCCTTACAAGGTGTTGCAAAATATTGGTACTATGGCATACAAATTGGTGCTTCCTGCTTCTTCACAAGTGCATCTAGTTTTCCATGTTTCATGCTTAAAGAAGGTTAGAGGTGAAAATCTTCCAATTCAAACAATATTGCTAGAACTTGATGAGGAAGGAAAAATCATATCAGAACCTGAAGTGGTCACAGAAACAAGAACTCAACAACTACCGAATTGATCAAATTCAGAGTATCTCATCAATTGGAAGAACTTACCCACTGAATATTCTACATGGGAGGATGAGAATTTTATATAGAAGTACCCAGAGCTACTCAAGTGTTGAGGAAAACACTTTTTTGAAGGAGAGGGGCATGTTAGGTCCCTATATTACTAGTATAGTCTATTACTATTGTTAGTGTAACCCCCTTAATGCTATTATTGTACCCCTGTAACCCCCATATTGTTATTATTGTGTCCTTAAATTATTATCGTTAGGTTGGATAGGATTACATTGTGGCCCCACTAGGATTACATTGTGGCCCCATGGACTCCTATATATAGAAAGTAGGTTTTGTAATTTCAATCATCCAAAAGTTATTCATTTATGTAATGTATTGGAGGTTTCCCCCTCGAAGTGGCTTATTGCCAAGGCATTGATATCTCTTTTCTTCTATTATTGGACGTAGTTTCACAACAGACCGTCAGGGCGCTAAGAGTAAGCCAACCTCCTCGTGTGGAGACATTGCGGTCAGAGATGGATTCCACTTCTCAAATTAGTCAAAAAGCAGGGGATTACATCATAGACAACGTTCATAATGGACTTAGTGAAATTTATATTGGTATAAATCGACAAAGAGCATGAGATAATGCATGTGCTAATTTTGTGTATAATACATATAATGAGATAGAAAACATGATTGTTAAATATATTAGAACATATGTAAATCATTGTCGCAATGTTTGGTAGGACTTAATTCTTCATGAGGAAGAGGGTGTGGGATCAATATGTGTTAATGGTTAGGGTGGATATTTTAATGTAATTTGTAATTTACACACAGACACACACATACAAATATATGTGTGTGTGTGTGTGTGTGTGTGTCTATCTGTATGTGCTATTCTAACATTAATGTATCATATGTTGACCATTTGTAGTTTACACGCATGTTGAAGTTTGATAATATCACGTTCCAAGTTTCAGGTTTTGTCAATCCAAATGATATTGTGGGAAATTTTAGTGTTTTTTGAAAGTTAATGATGTTGATGTACAATTATTATTCTATTATTATATCGAACTATAAGGATGTGTATCTTTTTAAAAGAAATAATTATGTGTACGCATGTATATAATTAAATGTTAACAAATTCGTCTTCCATCTGATGTTTTTGCAATGGAGCCACCCTATTCTTCCCTGTCCGGAGATGTGCCAAATAATCCATTGTCACAAGTATTCAAATTTTCACTTATGTTTCAAGTTATAAATTGAAGTGAAATTTTCATTAAAAAATGAGATAGATCTTGAGTTATTTTACAGTTTTAAAATTTTTGAATTTTAGGTTTGTGGAGATGATTTGTGTTGTCCAAGGACTTTAGCGATGGAGTCGATGATGGTGATATGGACATTCAAACAATTTGAAGAAGTTATCTAATTTTTCTTTTAATATTATTTCATTATTTTTTGTATTTTCATTTGAAAAATTTTAAATTTCTAATATATATATATATATATATATATATATATATATATATATATATATATATATTATAGCTTATCCTGGAGGATACATTGAAGCAGGGGTAATGCGAGACAATGGAGGGGGAACTACATGAGGTATTACAAGATTTTTTTTTTCATTTTGTTTGTTTTATTGAAGTTCTACATTCTAATTCAATTTTAAAACATTAAATTTTAATTGTAACACACACACACACACACATATATGCAATTATGGCCAATACGAGACAATGGAGGGGGAACTACATGATGTATTGCATGAAATTTGTTTTTTCTTAACTTCGTTTTTTTATTGAAGTTATAAATTCTCATTAAATTTTAAAACATTAAATTTAATTTGAATACATGTACATAAATTTCTTATACATTTGTATATATATGCAATGACATGTTATGTAGGTTCCCCATTATTCATATGATAGGACAAAGAGGCTGTTGGAAAATACATTGCACCCAAATTCTCTATTTAATTGATGCACACAACATTTTATTTGATGTACTCTTTTTATAGTACATGTTATGTTTACTTTTATATATATCTACTTTTATTGAATGATATAAATTTTGGACATATTTTACATTTTGGATAGTTGAAATAAATTTAATTTTATTGAATGATTTTAAATTTTGGATAGTTGTTACATTTTGCATGTGATCACATGATATAATGTTAACTTAGATTATCTTAAATTATCCTTTATTTTTAAAACTTGTTGTTTCTCACTTGTCATTTAAAATGAATCTATATTGAAATTTCAAATTACAAAACACATGTGGTACATGTTATGAATTTGAACATGTGTGAATGTTATATAATTAGGTGTAAATGTCTATTAAAGGTGATATTTAGGTACATTTTTCATGATCATGTGTCATTTAAATAATCATAGATGGTTTTACATTTTTAAGTTCATGAATATGCAATAATGATTGAAGTACATTTGCATTTAGTTGTTACATTTTGCATACATGATCACACGTTGTTATAATGTTAACTTGGATTCAATCTTAGATTATGTTTTGTTTTTAAAACTCAAGTTGCTTTGCCATTTTTTATTTAAGATGAATCTAGATTGAAATTGCAAATTGCAAAACATATGTTGTACATATTATGCATTTCAAAATATGTGAATGTTACATAATTAGGATGTATATTAAAAGTGATATTAAGCTACATTTTACATGATCATGTGTCATTTAAAACAATCATAGATGGTTTTACATATTTAAGTTCATGAATATGTAACAATGATTGAAATACATTTTCATTTATTTGTCGCATTTTTCATACATGATCACATGTTGTTATATAATGTTAACTTAGATGATCGTAGATTATGTTTCATTTTTAAAACTATAGTTATTTTGTCACCATTTATTTAAAATGAATCTAGATTGAAATTGAAAATTGCAAAACACATGTGGTACATGTTATGAATTTGAACATGTGTGAATGTTATATAATTAGGATGTATATATTAAAGGTGATATTTAGGTAAATTTTGCATGATCATGTGTTATTTAAAACAATCATAGATGGTTTTACATATTTAAGTTCATGAATATGTAACAACAATCAAAGTACATTTGCATTTAGTTGTTAAATTTTTCAGTGATCACATGTTGTTATAATGTTAACTTAGATGATCTTGATTATGTTTTCCTCTTAAAACTTGTTGTTTTGTTAATTGTTATTTAAAATGAATCTAGATCGAAATTGAAAATTAAAAAATACAGGTGGTATATGTTATCCATTTGAAAAATGTGTGAATTTGTTATATAATTATGTGTAAATGTCTATTAAAGGTAATTTAATTCATACATTTTTCATTTGAAGTCATTATTATAATGTTAATATACAATACATATAGATAAATATAAAAACAATCATAAAATTCTAGGTTTACATACATATGTATAAAACAATCATAAAATTTTAAAATTGCATAAAAAAATATTGTATACAAAATTTTACATTGATGTACATAGAAAGGCTACTATGGATGTTAATTCATAGTAAACTTTTAATATAATAAAACTGGGAATTACAAAATAGGGTACACATTTCACATTTGAATGAATATTATAATTTTCTTTAGATGTATAAAACAATCATAACTTAAAATTTGCATTATATCAGATATGCTAGATACATACATTTTACAATAATTATATAAAACTAACTAGCTCATACCAGAGAAGGTTCTGGGGAGGAATGAAATTTTCGTGCAATTTTCAACAAAAGGAACAATAAGACAAAAAATGCAACCAGTTAAAGATAATATTAGTCACGAACAACTTCAAGGAGTCTACAAGATTGACTGTTCATGCGGGAAAATTTATATTGGTGAAACTGGGCGCTCACTTTAAAAATTTCTTAAAGAACATGGAGCTGATATCAAGCATGAGAGATCTCGCACCTTGGCCCTTGCTAATTGCTTCTTGAAAACTAAACATCATCTACGTCTAGAGGATGCTAGGATTATTACCAGGGAGGAACACTATTGAAGAAGAAAAATTAGAGAGGCCGTAGAGATTATAAAACATTCACATAACACTAACAGGGATGGCGGATATGAGATTAGTGATAGCTGGCGTCCTCTTATTCATCAGATGTGCTCCTCCAATTTGTCTTCATGGTAGATATAGTTTCGTTGGTTTGTATCTCTTCCATTTTATTTTAGGGTTTGGAACATTTTTAGATCTAGGAAACAAATCATTGAATTACTTACTTTTAATAATTATTTGTATTAATTAATTTTTATTTTTGCTAATAAATAATATTTAATTCTTAATTATTATTAGTATCTAATGTTTTTAATCAATCATAATTAAAATCAAATTTAATTTCTAATAATAATATTAGATTAATTATGATTAATTAATTTTTTTTGTTATCCTCATGAATAATAATAATTAAATAATTAGTGATTATAAAGTTTTTTTATTAATATTACATAAAATTTATTATTAATTAGGAAATCAATATTTATTATTTCTAATTATCTTAAAAATTAATAATTAATTTTATAATTCACTAACTAATAAATTCGAATTTACTACATTAATTAATAATTAATTAGTAATATTAAATCCATTAATTAATTCTTAAAATTTTTTCTTTTTAGCAACATTTAGGCTTTAATAAAATTATCTAGAATTAAATTTATCAAAAATTATGAGTAATTATTACTTAGGAATAAAAATTTTTAAAATAAAAAATTACTAATGAATTATAATTAGTAAATAAATAGTAATTATTCAAATGTTATTTTTAATTAATAAAATAATATTTTTTTAATTACGTTAATCTTTGAAATTAATAATTAATTTTCTAGGATTGCTTATTAAATTATTAAAATATTAAATAATAACTTATTATCAATAATCAATTAATATTATTTAAATGAATTTATTAAACCGATTAATTAATTCTAAAGATATTTTTAGGAACAATTAGGTGTTAATATTATTTTTCCCATAAATTATATTAATCTAAAATTATCTAAAATATAATTTATTAAAAAATTAATGATTAATTATTACTTAGAAAAAATCTATAAAAATTTATTAAATAAATTAAATATTAATTATTTTTTTCTTGTTGAACTTTTATTTCTATATCACTATTAATCCTTAGCCTTGGTCCTTCTTTCTTTCTTCATTTCACATCTTGTCCTGAAGATGGATCACTGTTGGGATTCAAAATGTCGACCATTATTTATAACACTGTCAATAATCCGAAGATCCCTTCAATAATTTGTACTTGAGTTGTGTAAGTTATCAAAGATGAATCCAAGGAGAAAAAACTGTTGGACAGTTCAATAAAAAAAACTAATGGAATGCCATCCTTAATGATTCGTTCATGGTCATCTTTTGAAATTTTCCATTTCTTAACTTTCAATTTTTTCTTTGATTGAACTTCTATCAACTTTATGTGCATTGCACACACAAAGTGACTATATTGACAACTTATAACGTCAGGTTCATAGTCTTGGAAGTAAAAAATATTCTGACTTTGATGAGTTTATTGGAAAAAACAACCTTTCAGTATAATAGACCCTCTTTCATTTATAAACCGCTTATCATCATAATATTTCAATAATTTCATATTTCATTCATCGCTGATATAAAAGTTATATTCTTTAATAACATGTCAATTTTCACTAGTGTTTTCTAAACGATCAACATTTTATTCATCATGTCTATATAGAATATGGACACACATAAAGGCTTGTTCATTATGATTATATTCACTATCTATTTCATTTTGTGCAAGAAATGTGTAATTATATGCAAAATCAGTGATTGAAAAAATGGTTCCTTGTGGAATAAAAATGACGTTATTTTTGAATTGCAAGTACTACCATTGAGCTCTATGGAATGCTTGGTGTATTTATAAATTTCCACCTCAAAGTTTCTCAAAATCTCTATCATAAAAATTTCTTCTTCTTGTAAGTCAATTATTTTATGACTTATAGTACTACTTGAACCAATCAATGTATGAATATATTCATATCTCCTGCATTTCACTTTTATGATAGACAATGATTAATCATTTATATCAATAGGACCTTTATTGTGAAATAAAGTCAAAATTCCATAATGTTCGCATTTTTTACCACGAACACATTTCTTTTGGTAAAATAATTCATGTATTTCTCTAGCAGATAGAATTTTGGATATGAAATCATGGATAGTGGAAGGAGGAGGTGATTTTTTCCAAAATGTTTTACCAAAATTAAGGAATGGGTCATAATATAACTGAAATTCGATGGAATAAATGATGACAACAACAAGTGTCATGTATAGTGATAGGTTTAATATACAATGGTTTTTGTTGCACAAAATCACTCATTGAGACATTAATTCCATGGTTCTCTTCTATGAACTTATTGAAAAAATTTATCTTAGTGGTGTCCAAGATATGTTTTGCATGTTCTTTGTATTGATTTCATGTTATTCTTTGTCGCATCACATCCCTTGCTTTTGGCGAAACACGTGAATTTTTCATCCAATATTAATATATTAATTTTTTAGCATCTTCTCTAAGTCTATCTTTGCATGGTTGCCTGCAAATAACTGTCCAACAAGTGAGCTCATCATTCACATCTATTTGCAATTGAAATTTTTGATGTTTATGCAATTTTTTTTGTGAGGTCCCTAATTCTTGTCCCATATATTTTTCCAAACAATTCTCTTTAGTAATTGACGATACCACTGCAATTTTCATTTCTCTACGTGCATATAAATCACTTTTATTTCCAGATCTTCCAATGGAATTCAGAGCACTACTTATATTTTGTACCACATTTTCTTTTTCTTTTTTTAATCTTTTGTTGATTTTAGAATACCCAATAGAGTCGTAGCTTCTTTTTATTTCTTTTATGTTAAGAGACTTCTCAAATTTTGGGCTTGAATTGCCACATTTTCATCTTTGAAGAACATATTAATAATGTGCTTAACACAATATCGTATGACATGGTTAGCTTTTTTTATCTCCATATGTGTCAGTGTCAACGTTTTCTAACATCTCATCATCAATATTGATTTCATCCATAGATATGAGGATCAAATGTACAAAATTAGTTTAAATATTCAATAAATAATTAAATTAAAAATACCATTTGAATGAAATTGAAAAATTAATAAAATTGTATAATTTCAATAATACACATGACATATATATAAATACCTCATGATTCAATTTCCTCACTCGAATTTCTTTCAACATTTTCAACATCGTCAATCATTGGTTCAATATATTTTTTACTGTCTATTTCAACATTTTCTATCTCGTCACCGGTGTCATGAGGAATATCTCTCTCTTTACATTGAAAAATATTTTTTAAATTAGTTCATCAAATAAAAATTGAGTTTCACAATACACTAGTTAAATTTTAAATATCATTTATAATATTTACATTTACATACATGCTTCAAATTCTAATTGAGGTTTATTTTCCCTTTCAATATTTGAGTGCTTTTCTCTCATTTTTTTGTGATACTCTCTTATGTATTATCTACGAGCAAGAAGGTTTCTTGTTCAATCAGATTTTTTGCATTTTCTTTTATTTCCCATGATAACTTAGTATGAAGCTCAAAAAATTTCCTTCAAAATCCTGCAAAAAAACTCACTATCAAAATTTAGACAAAAACTCACTTCAAAAATTCATCACAAAATATTTAATTTTAAAAAAGCTCACTTTAAAATTTTTGCAAAAGAAAACACACTTCAACCCAAAATACCTTAAAAAAAAATTCTCTTTAAAAATTCCGCCAAAAAAATGTCTTTTAAAAATGAAGCTCAAAATATTTCCTTCAAAGTCCTGCAAAAAAATCTCACTTTAAAAAATCATTATAAAAGATTTACTTTAGCCCAAAACACTTACTCTAAAAAATGCTAGTTTAAAAAATATACCAAAAAAATGTCTTTTGAAAATTCAACCTAAAAAGTTTCTTTTGAAAATTCAGCCAAAAAATTTTCTTTCAAATTCAGCCCAAAAAATTCCCTTTGAAAATTCAGCCCAAAAAAATTCCTTTGCAAATTCAACCCAAAAAAATTCCTTTGAAAATTCAACCAAAAAAATATCCTTCACAAATTTAGTCCAAATGAAAAAAAGTGCGAAAATAATGTTTACATTTTCGGCTATTTATAGAGTTTCGAAATTCCTTTTTTTGGAGGTACTTTATTGAATGTTATCCGGCTGACAAAATTTTCAATGAAAAGTCCGGCCAAACTTTTAATAGAAGTTCGGCCGAACTTTGTTTTTCATTAAAATTAACGGAATGGTGCACCAATAAAATTTCGGCCGAACTAGTACAAAAGTTTGGCTTAACTAAAACGTCTCCAACTACACTGCATCTAGGCTCAGAACACATTTCTTCAATTTTGGAATGGTTAAACTCCATCAAATTTAATGAATTAACTTCAAGAACTAAGACTAGCATTTGTAGAAGTCAATCTACTTTCAACATATATAACTTTTATGGAATTCCATAGACATTTACTAATTTTAATTAATTTTCTAATAAAATGGGTGAAATTTTTTTTCAAAGGGAATCATGATTGATTGAAATCAAAATTATATTTCTCCCAAAATACACATTAAAAAAAACTGAAAAATTTATCGTGCATTACATTACGTTGTCGAATATAATGGGTAGTTTTTAGATTTTTAGTTTATAACTAATATGTTGAGAAACTTGATGTCGACTGAAATATATTCAAAATCTGCAGTTCTTTCATATTGGTTGAGTTAAAAAAATTCTAGTAATTATGATATGCATCAATTGGTTTCGTAAATATAGCGATAACGAAGTAGAATCTGTCTAGATTGTCGCAACACATTTTTTCTCTGAAAAACACCAAGTTATCAAAGAATACACCATCGCTACTCAACATGACATTTTATGAATCCCTTGATTGTTAAAGAACACAGACTCAAAGAATTGATAAGTTGACATAACAATTGTGAATCGAAAAATTCCAAAAACTAATTAATAGAAAGCTAATAAAGTTTATGACAAGTTTTATTTTTATCATAAAATGAAATTCTAAAGATTAAAATGGTTTTGGCTTGCAAAAAGTTGAAGAACTTCTAAAATTGATATCTTTTTCTCAAAAAAGGGGAAAAAGGGTAACCCAACTTCAAATTTTCATCCATATTGTACATTATTGTGTATAAGTCTTAGGGAACTCGGCTTGTGCTAACATTATATTGTGTGTCTTGTGTATCTTGTGGTTCTTGCAAACTCTCAGTTAATGCTCTATTGTTTATCTGAACTAGATATACATGTGAAATATTGCATATGCAAGCTATGTTGCTTTGTTGTTTTATGGACATGGCTATATGTGATCCTTGTCTTGGTAAGTTATTAAGTGGGAGTACAAGTTCAGCTTAGAAATGAGTGGCCTAAGATGAGGTATAGGAAGTTGTTAGGTGAACAAGGCACAATCTACTTGTACTAGATGCAATTGGTCAAGTTGTTGTGGCTAAAGTAGGTCAATATCACATGAAATGCAGTCACTAAGGACTTGATTTGCTTCCCAAGTCGTGAAAAAATGTAAGCTTATTTCTGAGGGCATGAGTGCCAAGGTATGGTAGGGAATGCTAACATATGCCAGATAGTTTGAAGGCATGTCAAATGTGCTAAGATGTGTCAAGAGCTAAGGAATTCCAATATGTCAAGGGTGTTCCAATATGTGCTAGGGAATATCAGGGAAATAAAAAGGAGAAACACATTAGAATACAAGCAAATGAATACATAATAGGGTTAATAAGTCATCAATTTACATTTTTGCAGGAGGGGCATGTTAGGCACACCAACACTAAGTGACAATAGGTGACAGGTGCCAAGTGTTATTGCATTCTAAGTGCCCAATAATCCTCTATTACTTCTCATCTAATTTCCAATAATTTATCTTAAATAACTTACATATTAAATTTCATGAATCTTAATGAATGTTAGACATACTAATACTTGCCAAGTTCCAACAGATGACAAGCGTTAATGTGTGTTACGGATTGATACACATGTTATGAAGTGGAATGGTATGTCAAAGAGTGCTAAGGTGTGCTAATGCATGTCACGGAGTGTTAGGGAGCGGTAGGGTAACACAAGGGAGTACTATTTCAAAATGCATGGAAGTGAATGAATATGAGGGTGTGCGAGGGAGTGTCAACGATTAGTGCTAGCTAGCATGCTGAGGGAGTGACATGGTATGCTAAAAAATAGTAAGGCATGCTAGGGAATATTAGGGCATGTAAAGAAGTGTCGGATTTTGGTAGGGAGTTCTACTGTGTGTTAAAATGTGCCGAATAGTTCCAAGGCATGGAAGATGCTAAGGCATGGCAGGATGTTTAGCGTGCAAGGGTATGACAATATATTTCAAGGATCCAAGGAAACAAAAATAACAACCAAGCTAAAATTCAAGGAAATAAACACATAAGAGGGTTAATAAGTCAAGACTTTATCTTTTTCCTAAATGGGCATGTTAGGAGCACTAATAATAGGTTCCAATACATTCCAAGTTCAAATGTTTTCCAAGTGCTCATGTATGTTAATTCATGCTAAAGTGTTCTAGTGCATGTTAGGAACTACAAGGAATGCCAACACATGCTAGGAGAGTGTTATGCTATGTTAGGGCCTGCCAACATGTGCTTGGGTGTCCTAGTCATGACAAGATGTTCTAGGTACAAATATGTTCTAAGACATGTGAGGTGCCAAAGAATGTTAGTGTGTGCCAAAGCATGTTAAGATGTGCCAAGAGTTTTGAGGAGTGTTATATCTCTCTCATTAATAGATTTGAAAAACGTTGACTATGTATTAAATAATATAGTTTCTACACACACTAGTGGAACTTTATCTAATGGGAATTCGTTAGCTAATAAACCTAATAGAGATGAATCATGTATTGACTCATAGGAAAACTATATTCTCATTACTTGAGGAAAATGAAACATACTAATTACTTCTTAAAAAATTTATTGACTCAAACCACTATATGGCCTTGGACACATAATGAAAAATACTCCACAACAATGGTCTTAAATCGTTATCTTTTGATAGTAACATAAATTGTTATAATGAATTACGTTGATGTAAAATATAGTAACATGCATATAGGGTCATCAAAAACTCATTTTAATGATCAATGATGACAAACATTTTTAGACTGTCACAAAAAGTGACCAAAAATAACATTGGTGAGGGTCAATAAAATATCATCACTAGAGTGTCATCAAAGGGACAATTAGTGACGGTTCTTTAACAACCCTCACCAAAAGTGTCATTGAAAATGGCTTCGCTAAAAAAACCTCAAAGGACCATCTCTATATGCACTTACAACAACGTTTTTTTAAGGACCATCACAATATGTGACATTGGTGATGGACCTTAAAGGTCCCTCACAAACATGACCCTCACCAATGTCCTATTTTCTAGAACATTACCTAGAAAATTACCTAGAAAATCTAATGCAAAGAACATTACCTAGAAAATCCAACTTCTTTCCTTCAAATTTACACCTCATCTCAATTTACTATTTTTTACAAATTCTCTATGAGTAAGGATGGTTACCTTATCATATTACATTGTTAGTCAATGAATTTGTTATGAAATAATGATTGATAAATAATTTTTATTTGTCAATAAAATTAAACATTGCATGTAAACAAATGCTTTAATCATCCATGTTATTAAGTTTGACACTCATTCTATTATCAAATAGTGAATCATAAATAGGGACGTAAAATTATTTTTAGCTATTCATATAAATATATCAAAACTACCTAGGCACATGTGGAGAAATGGGTGTAGTATGTAAAGTGTTCAGTGTCTCCGACATTCCCTCACTTCCAAGTCTCTGTGACAAATTTTCTTTAGGTATATAGTGACTAGAACTGCTATAAGAAGTGCCATAGTCCTTTTAACTATAATTTAATATCAAGTTAATGTTCTCATCTAGTAGTGGACTTGCCAACCCAAAATGTTGATAGAATAATGTGGGTTTCACCCCATCGACAAGGCTGATAAAATGAGAGTAGAAGTCAAAAGCTCAACATGTCATTCTAACAATCGTCCAACTCCCTTATGGAATATATATTGTCTTGTCTCTCTCTTGATGATTATGTACATTTTCAGAGATTGTCTTTTGTGTGGATACAATATAATTTTCCAGGATGCAAACCTTTTTTTCTGGTGCAAAACATGATGAAATAATTGCACCTAAAGATGTTTAATTCCTCTCATAATTTAGATGGATGTAAGTTAGTTCTTTATGATATCATTTATATTTATATGAATTTCACACACACATATATAGGTATTCTTATTTAAAATTTCATAAAATTATTATAATACATATAGTTTTTTTTTACAAGGTAAATTACTATTTCTTTAAATTAGTGTTTTACATCAAAAACAATGGATCAGTGTATTATGTCCTAGCCTAGAAATAGGAAACTAGACCAAGCACAAAATTTTATGAATTGAAGTGAAAACATAAGAAAAGAACTCTACAAGACATGCCTCCCATGGCCATTTTTAAAGAAAAAATTGAAGGATCTATGATTCAAGACTGAAAAAATAGGTAATGAAAAAAAACATTTAGGATTTGTCAAAATCAAAGGCTTCAACATGGATGGGATGGATGAGTAGGTAGACCAAGGTTAGCTTCAATTATTTCGAGTCTGTTCCATGTAACACATCTACATTTAAATTCGATTTAGCTAAAGGAGAATATATTCTCTAGTCTCCTTCCCATCAATCAACACATATACAAACTTCATTTTCAAGTGAATATATATGTATACCACGTGCATGTAGTAGTTGAAGTAACCCCTAGAATATACCACGCTCATAACCCCATTTTCCACCCTTGCAAAAACCTTAAAATATGATAAGCATCGATGTTCATCCACAACGTCATGTAATTCTTGAACATAATATTCTTAAATATATGTAAGAGTATGATATCTCAAAAATAAAAACATAACTCCATTAAATTTTCTAGTCACGAGAACCTCAAAGATCTTGATAATTAGCCATGCCATATGTAGCTCTAGCATATTTACAGAGCATGTTGTGCTTCTACCAAAGGTGGGAATCTAGACTACGTAAGGGAGGAGGTGTAAAACTAGTAGTGGTAGAGAGAGGGGGGGCTAAGAGGGAAATATGTGGAGGGAGAAGTTCAAAATGTGCAAGGGATTAAAATTAGTGCAAGATATGTAGAAAAGGACCAAAGAAAGTGATGGCACTAGGAAGAGGTCCAAGAGGGAATTCAGATGTAGCAAGGAGAAAGATAAGGGAGGAATTTTGATGGCTTCAAGGAAACCTACAATTCAACATAGAAAAAACCTAGAGCTCTAGAAACCTCAGTAGGAGGAAGAAGGATGACAATGAGAGACTAGAAACTGATCATAAAGTATACCCATAGAAATACCTAGAGAATCCTATATTAGATTGCAAGGAAATCTCTACACGATTGGCCATAAATGGTGAAATGATTTTGCATGAATAACATGATCAATATATCTATTTCATGAACTGGTGGTTGGGAGTAATGGGAGTGCCTTGTCTCCATATTTTCCCAATATGCTTAATGAATCCCAAGGAGAATGTGGCATCCCTATGAGTGAGGAAAATCAAACTAAATCCACTCAAATCCATGACTGCATAAATATAGTTCATGCAATAAATGAGACCAAATGCATAGGAGCATCATCATAATAGTAGAGTTAATTTCCATGCATGTCAATATTTATGGGGAGTGCATAGTAAACATCAAGGGGGAATTCATTTCCATGTCCACCTTTTTTATTAACTAGTGGGACAGTGGCAAGACATCCACCCACCCAGACCTTGTGAACCACCCCATTGAAGAATGTGAATCCTTATGCACCAATTCCAAATAGCTTTTATTGAGAGGAAATTCCTGAGAGTGAGAAAGAGTGTGAGGAAATTAAAATGCGTTCAAATTTCCAATTTTCATTAGCAATAATGTCCTCAATTTTATTCCTATTATTACAAACGTGTAAGGGAATTATGACTTGAATGAGGTTTAGGAGGGTTGCATCCTTGTTCAAATAGTTAGCCGGATGTCAACTATGGGATACTCTGTTCAAGGGGGTGTTCCATTGAGAATTTTGGATATCATATTTAAAATAATATGGGAGTCTCCTTTGAAAAGAAGCTCGAAGAAGCCCAAGGATTAAGCAACTCACATGCCTTCTTCTAATGCCTTTAAATATGCAACAATATTTTTTGTGTGCCACAAAGGACTAGAAAGGATAAAAGGGATGAATCCATGAAGATATCTAAAAAATCCTTCAGAAATATCAAGGATTATATTTCCTTTAAAAAAGCCATTGAAGTTATTCATGCTAAAATATAGAAGGGGGGTACCAAGAAGTAGGATTAGGGATGGAGCCAATGTGGGGGGGCACAAGGTGACATATGGCCAAGGATGAATATGATAATATAAGTGAATGGTAGCTTCCTCCCCTTTCATGGTCCAGTATTGTGCCACCCAAGCTTGAGCCACAATTGATTACCTATGATTTTTTCTTATGAGAGTCAAAATATCTACAAGAGATAGTTAGTGATTGAGGAAAATAATTATATTGTGCTCTTTTGAGATGAATTGTAAAAGAAAACATGGTAACAAAATCATATGTGATTAAGGATGAGATTATGAAAGAGTCAAGTTCTCTAATGTTGTATTGTGAGGGAAAAGTTGTTGAGTCCTAGTATGAATGATGCATGAGACTTTCAAAATCCTTCTAGATGTTTCAAGAATAGTGGTAGTGAATGAAAATTTTTTTCAAGTACTTTACCTCTTTTTAAAATAGGTAGCATATGGAAGGTACCACATAAATTTTATTTCGAAAATTATACCACATGTAGAATTCCCCCTATGCCAAAAGTCATAGAAAAAAGGATACTTTGGCCACAATTTTCATTCCCAAATGGTTTTTCGTCTCATTTCTCTGGATGTTCCTAGAAACCAAATTCCAATCCATATGCTTCTTTGAGAGAAAATAAGCCACTATTTTTATAAACCAAACAAAGCTTGTCAATTTATCTAGAGACTATAATGTATATAGCTTTGATTTATTTCCAAAAACAAGATCGTGCATATTTATTTGGCTTTGGAATCTATACTTCAGGAGGATGGTATTGTCTACATTGTTGAGAGTCATCCACCCCATTCCAATAATTTCCCACTTTGAGAAATACTTGGCAGATCATGCATCTACAGATATCTTTTAAATATTGCTGATCCTATCGCCGTGGAGGCTATTTCCATGATTTATCCTAGAAGAGATTCTTTTACCATTGTAGAATTCACAAAAAAAATGTTGTTAAATGATGCGCATCTTCCTTTTAGTTATTGTAATTTGAGGATTTGGCTTGAGTAAAGGGAGTTCAAATCATTTGTTTGATAGGGATGTATCCTACATATTTTTTGTTCCAAATGAGATTCCATAGATTATTTTCTCCTTGGAGGCAATGCAATCAAAGTTTGGTTCCTAAGAAATTGTAATCATGGTTAGATCTCTTAAGCATCAACCCCCTTAACATAAGCATGCATAATTTTTCCCAAGTAACCGATGCCCACTTTCTTCAGGCTTAGATCCCCCCCAAACAAAGGAACATTGAATATAGTGAGTGGAATTCAAAGTAGATGAAGGGACTATAAAAAAGAGAAGGAATATAGTGGAAAATCTTGGAACAGATACTTTAGGAGGCTTTAGCTGGCCAACAATGTTGACGGAACAAAAGGTCCAACATGCGAGTTTGTTGTATAATTTTCTTAGGTTAGACCAAAAAGAAGATAGAAGAGAGATATATGAAGGATGAATGTTGATATATTTCAAGGGAAGCTTGATTTTTTGAAATTTCATTAATATGGCAATGCTATTCTACACAATAGTGGGGCTGTTGAAGGAAAAGAAAATGGGGTCCAAACATAATGCTTGACAGAAATCCTCAAGAACTTGTAGAATGCATGTTGCTACAAAAATAGTGGCTACATGAATACAAATATTTCCATATATGAATTATTGATGGTAAATGGGAAGGTATTTCCCAAATGGCTAGGGCCCTTTTATTTTCTTATGTTGCATTGCATCATTAAATCCATGACCAATCCCTCTATAACTAGTATGAATAGAAAATTAGAGAGGGTGTCCCCCAAACACATTCCACGTGAAGTTGAGAATAGTCAAGAGAGAAAACCATTTATTAGGATGGAGAAGAAGGATGAGAGGATGAGGAATTTAATCCACATGGTCTATTATTGAAAAAAGATACATGTTTAGATAATGTTGAAGGGATAGGACCAGTTGATCCTTTCAAATGATTTGGAGAGGTCCAATTTAAGAAAAATTATTAAAATTTTATATAATTTATCGTATAGCATAACTTCATTAGACACAATAATACCATCAATGATTTTTCATCCTCTAAAATAGTCATTTTTCTTATAAGATATTAGATGTCGTAATAATGATTTGAGATGATTAACTATTACCTTTGTGATGGTTTTTTATATCACATTACAAAGTGTTATGGTTCTCAACCCACTTGTCCTCTCAATGTTATCTTCTTTCGAACAAGAGCTAGGAAGGCTGTATCGAAGGTCGAGACTATCCAGTGATATTTGCAAGTTTCCTCTATTGATATCCATAGTAATTTGTCAGAAATTGACAAACATGCTTAGAATAAGCCTATTTTTGTGGAGGAAAGTTTTTGTCTTCTCATCCTTTAACGAAAAAATTATTTACTATTGCTACCAAAATGCTTGCTACCATTTTCTATGTTTTTCTTGTTGGGTGAGAAGTTTGGATTATCCTGGTAATAATTACTTCAATTTCCCTATGGGATGGCTGCTTCTCGTTAGATGGCCTCCTTTTGGTACTACAAGGTAGCCTTGGCCTAAAATATTTCATCATATTCTAGTCTATTCCAACATTTTAGCTAGGTTTTCAAGATTCTATTGTAGGTGATACATATCAAAGCCTTCTAATACATTTACTTTTAACCACCATTATTTGATTCTTTCCTAGAATGGGGGATGTGTTAGCTAGAATCTCTAAAAAAAAACCTACCTTTTATCTGAGCTTTCATATTGATCTCCATATTAATGGCCATTGATTTAAGCCCCAACAAAAAGAAAAGTTATGTATATGAGTAGTTGGGAAGAAAAGGGAGTTATGTAAATGAAAACAATGGAATAGTTATTTGGGTAGGTGTATTCACATGGTAGCTTGGGGTGGTGACACATGTTGTAGTCCAATCGGTCCATCCATAGAGATGATGGAGGATAAGTTGTTACGAGTGTGGTAGCTATATCCATATGGTACCTTGAGGGGGTCATGTGAGATATCACAGTGTCAGATGGTTGAGAAAAAATCTCCTACCAAACGGGAGGGATATAGCTACTAGTTGCCCATTTATTGTGTTGGATGTTAATTTTTTTATGTGGACTTCAACAAAGATGGACCAAATTAATGTCCCCAAGTGAAATTCAAGAGGGTAACTGTTAGGATAGTTAGCATACAATTGACTTGCTGACAATGTCAATCAATCTCCTAGAATACTAGGGGATATAGGTGGTAATTACCCATGTATTCCCTTAAACGTTAATGCTTTTACGTTATGTGAACTTCAACAATGATGGACCAAGCTAATCTCCACAAGTGATGTTCAAGTATGTGCACTTCAAAAAGGATGGACCAAGTTAATTTCCTCAACTGAAGTGCAAGGGGGTAATTTTTAGTATAGTTAACATATGATTGACTGGGTGATCGACTCAGTATATCTCCTGGAAAACTCAGTATATCTCCTTGAAAACTCCGGAGTTGCTAATTACCAATGTATTCCCTTAGAGGTTAACTTTTTCATGTGCACCTCAAGAAATTAGATGGACCAAGTTAAACTCCTCAGGTGAAGTTCAGTGGGCTAGTCGTCGGATGTAGAGGCCATGGTAGAGATGTTGTAATGTAATGTCCTATAAACATTTAACTTGGTCAAAAACAAACTCTATGTGAAAATGCAAATTTTACATTATTTTAATTATTTTATTATTTTTTGTTGGCTAGTGAAGGTAAACTTGACTTGGTCAAGTTACCAGTGGTTTTTGAGCTCCAGGTTTCTTAGAATCTATGGTATTCACCGATGGTATTCAGGTGGAATGTAACCTATTTAAAGGTGATATTAAATGACCCTAGATCGATGTGGATCTACCAAATGCTAAGAGGGATTTGATCTCTCTTGTGGCTTAGTAAATCCAGAGTTATCATGGATCTAAATTTAGAAGTAGGGGCGAATCAAATTCTTGATTACAATTTATGATTTATAGACTCCATAATCTTAATAATCTGTGATTTATCCATGGTTTTTCCCAATTATTTTCATGTAATATAGGCTACTTTAAATAATCCATAATTTTCACCAACTATTTTCATGTAATATTGGCTATTTAAGGATATGATATTTGGATGGTCAAAATACATTTTTACATAAATATTTTCTGAGTATATGATTTTCAATATATTGTTTTTACATGACTATTACTAGATATTTTCTGAGTATATGATTTTCAATATATTGTTGGTTTTTCTATCATATCCGAGAGTATATATGTGGTGCACAGAACATCGCCTAAAGAATGCAACTTCTTGCCTTCAAATTTAATGCTGGTTCAACTTTAAATTTTTTTAAGATATCTCCGAGTAAGAAGATATCTCCGAGTAAGAATGCTTACCTTTTGATAGTGAATTGTTAATCACTGATTTTGTTATGAAATAATGATTGATAAAACATTTTTATTTACCAAAACTGCATTTAAACAAATACTTTAACTGTCTTGTTATTAAGTTTGACGGTCATTCTATTATCAAATAGTGAATGATAAATGGGGACATACAATTATCTTTCTCTATTCATCTAGATGAATGATAAATGGGGACTTAATAATTTTTCTCAGTGAAGGATCTAGATGATGTTGATATTATTTTAGGGATAAACCCTTTTTTTTTAAAGAACTGGAGTACCTTCTGAAGTGCCTTCTGAAAGAGCAAGACACTGCACTTCTGAACAATTGAGTTTGCCCCAAATATTACCATCTATAACGAATTATTATCAAACCAATTAGAACATAAATGGAATTGAGAAACTGGATGAGAACATGAAGTCCAGACCACTTAGCTGTTGCGCAACCAGTTGGAGTTGTCGCTGAGAAATATGGACACATAAAATTGACACATGGTATATCAGTTTCCATCATTTCGTGGTACATCAGTGGGAGGCCACTCTTCATCATCGAGTTCGACAGATTTTATATATATATATATATATATATATATATATATATATATATATATATATATATATATATATATATATCCTCTGAAAGAATACTAATGGCATTGTGAGTTAGTTTAAAGGCATCCTTCAACATCGCCACTGAGGAGTTGGGAAGCTAAACGCCATATGTCGTTTATCGCCCAGTCTAAAAATGGTTGGTTTAGAGTTGTAAACTAATTGTATAGGGATTTAAATGGATCTAAAAAAGAGTTGGTTAATTGTATAGACATTTAAATGGATACAAAAAAGAGTTGGTTAATTGTATAGAGATTTAAATGAATCCAAGATATTGAATTATAGTATTTATTTGGAATATAGTCTAAATAAAAGAGGGAATTAAACCAACTTAGATTCATCTTAATTCTTTATCTACCAAACATTTAGAGTTATCAACTCTCTGAGATATGATCTCTAGACTTTTGATACATCTAAAATTAAATAAATCTAAAATAGTAAATATTATTATAATAAGTTTCTTTAGATCTAACTACATATATAATGAGTAATAATAGGTTAAAATAATAAATATTATTGCAATGAGTTTGTACAAAGCTAATTATATAATAAATAATGATGTGTTAATAAGTATTATTAAGCAAGCCATGATTTCAGGTAATGAATGAATGACCTTGATTGTAAATTTTCTTTGGACCAACCAATATTTCTTAGAATGTAGTTTCTACATGTATAGTTTGTGGTTTGTGTTTCTATCATATTTTAATTTATGTCTCATGCTCTAGTCTGAACACTTTTCAGATTTTTTGGCATGAGCGTACTGAAGAAAAGAATATGTGCGGTGAGGAGTTTCAAGAAATTCTGCAAATGCCTAAAATTAAATGTATTGTCTGCACTTTCTGTTTTCATAACGAACATGCTATTTTATTTTTTTATATTAATGACAGATTTTGAAAATATCCATGAATCTGAATATCAAGAATGGTATTTGATGAGGACGAGTCTTTTATCAGTTTTAACCATCATTCAAAAAATATCTTAAAAAATCTGAGATCAACATAATTAGCATTTTTCATTGCCACATCATGCATTCAGTGGTGCGTTCATCCCACACATTGCGATACTTTGGAGAGAGCTGGTCAAAAGTTCAATTTTTAGATGTGGAATGATTTAATAATTAATTTTCAAATTTGTGGATAGATATTAAAGTTACTGGTAAAACATGTTCCAAAGTTAAAATTATGAGTAGATATTTAAATTTTAGATAACATGCTTCAATAATTCAAAATAAGAAATTTTAATGAATTTAATAATTTAACAATAAATGATATTTTTTTAAATACTTGAATGTTTGTAAAATATTATTTATTCAGCAAAAACATTATTTAAAGTCATCAATGGGCATTCATAGATTCATGGGAAACAAATATATTCATGGACTTCTATTATTTATTCAGCTAAAACATTATTTGAAGTCATCAATGGGCATTCATAGATTCATGGAAAAAAAATATATTCATGGATTTCTAACACTTCTGGCATGGATGTAGAGGGTGACAAGAAGAAGAAGGCCATTACGCTATGCGTCCTTTTTAAACCAAACAATGTAGTATATTAATAAAACAAGTTTTGATAGAAGTAAATAGATATTCTTAGTAGTTGGCATATGCTTATTCTTAGTGCACAAATTTTGGTCGATCTGGTCTATTAGAGTTAGCTGACAGCCAATAACATTACCCAAGCTTCACTCTCTACATGTTTGGTTGTGTATCAAAAATAGTTTTAGAAACCGTTTCCAAGCCTAGAGTGGAGCATAAATTAGTGCTATGTTACTGGCCGTGCGCAAACTCTAATGCACGCGTATGGACCTTACAAATGCAACCATAATTGTAACTCAAATGTGTGTACTAAGAAAACGCAGATGCCAACCTACTACTTGGAATATCTATTTACTTTTATCAAAAGTTGTTTTATTTACTACATTTTTTCGGCTGCTTATCAGAATTGTTTTAAAAATGACGCAAAGTTAATGGCGGTCTTCTTCTTGGCACTCTCGACATCCACTCGGTCCTGGTTAGAAGTCCCTAAAGATAATAGTTGGAGTTTAAATAATGTTTTTGCTGAATAGATAATATTTAACACACTATTTACTTTTTCAGTATTTAAAAAACATTATTTATTATTAAATTATTAAATCTAGTGAAAATCTTTGTTTTGAATTACTGGAGCATGGACATGTTATCTAGAATTTAAATATCTACCAATAAATTTAATTTTAATTTTGGAACATGTGTACCAATAATTTAATATCTATCAACAAGTTTGAAAATTAATTATTCAAACATGTTATTTTGAATTTAAATATCTGAAAAAGGAAACTTCTGCCCCAAAGTGAAAAACAATTTCTAAGCTTTGGTTCTTGAGTATCCCATATTCTTGGATCCATAGAATTTATTGACCATTATCACTGCATATACATTTTTTATGGTAAGTTCATCCGGTAGATTCTGATATACCTTAATGGAAATTATAATATTGAGCCACAAAACACACTATTTCCGAATATAGATAAAATCATCAATCGAGAGACGAGACAATATGTCTTCCACCACGCCAGATGGACAAGTACCTCTACATTTTTGTAGCCACAAAACACATTCTCTCTTCCATCATCAATCAATCTAGAGACGAGACGATATGTCTTCCACCAGCGAACATGGAAATGTTACAATATGTAAACCGTAACTCTTCCCATTTCATGTTGGCTGGTTTGTGGACCACTTTGTGCCACCACTGTATCTAAATGTTTACCTGATATTTAAAGATTGATATTCAAAGATTGTTGATTAAAATTTCACCCTCTCTGTATTAGTTGCCACTTCAACTTTAACATTTCCAAGCCAGAAACTGCCTCATTTATGGAGCGGATAAATATATGGTTACACTTTGGTTGCCACTCCAACACAACAAGCACATGCAAAAGAGGCAAAGTTGGGTAGCAGGTGACATGATGACAATGTTTGAAACGCAAAAGGAATAGGCAGAGTCAGGCGAAGAACATATAGTGGCACTGTGAGAAGCACAACAACTGGGTCAAGTCATGCACTGAGACGTTGTTACATAACAGTACAAATACTGCATCATGATTAGAAAGGGCACCTGAGCACTTCGGGAGGACGCATCAACAACATCAAATTCAACAAACTGAACAATACTTCCATTTTCAATTTGTTTTCTTGTTATGATTGCATAAGTAATCTTAACAGTTTAGGTAGTTGAGTAGTTTCAAGAAGGTCAAGAGTTATGATATACTTTGATGTATTTAAGTAAGTAGAAATAAAGAGAATGGGTTTCGAGTTTTGGACCTCTAGATAACTATTAATTTGATACCAAATTTTCAGAGAAATTAGTGAAAGAAGATCAAGTTTCATACAACTGATGATGTTGATATGTGTTTCCAGTTTTGCTCAATGTTTATTCCTCTTTGAATGAAGTGAGTAATGTAGCATCCGATCTCTTAATTACATCTATGAGTAAGAGTTAAATAACCTTAATTTGCGCTCCTTCACTTCATCTCTTCCTCTTCACAAGCTCCTAATGAAACTTTAAAGTAATAGATTGTGTGTTTACAACATATTATTTCGAGTTTCCTCTCTCTCCGCAAATTTCCTCTAAAACTTAAAAGTGATAGATTCTTCTTCTCAGCATATCATTTTGAGTTTCCCTTACAGTTCTTCTTTTCATTTCATTCAAATATCAACAATTTATGGCGTTGTGGAGGCTTTCATTATATCAAATTATCGAGGGTATTAAGTAATTGAATTCCAAAGGTGTTAAACAAAGGCCATTTGATATTGTAACTATGACATACATTTACAAAATGTCTTAAGCATTGATTCCTTACCACATCCAAGGGATTGATTCTTGAGATAGAACAGGGAAAACAAAAGATGCTGAAGGTGCAATATTTAAATCACCTTAATATCGACTATCATTTCTATGATAGACACCTTGTAGCCTATGGAATACTACCATGGAATGACGAGGTTTGTGTTTATTTTGAAAAATTATTATTTACATAATTATTTTTGGGAATGAAACCCAATTATAATTACCTTCCTTCTGATTTTTTGGTCCTCGGAAAGGTCGATTATGTGACCGTCAGGGCACTAAGAGTGATAATGATTTTCCTCACCGTGAGCCACCTTTGGTAAGCCAACCTCCTCGTGTGGAGACATTGCGATCAGAGATGGATTCGCCTTCTCAAATGAGTCAAAAAATAAGGGATTCCATTATAGAAAATGTTCAGACTAGACTTAGTGAAATTGATATTGGTATAAATCGACAAAGAGCATGACATAATGCACATGCTAATTTTGTGTATAATACATATAATGATATAGAAAACATGGTTGGTAGGACTTAATTCTTCATGAGGAAGAGAGCGTGGGATCAATATTTGTTAATGGTTAGGGTGGATATTTTAATGTAATTTGTAATTTACACACACACACAGAGATATATATATGTGTGTGTGTGTGTGTGTCTGTGTTATTCTAACATAAATGTATCATATTTTCACCATTTGTAGTTTACACGCGTGTTGAAGTTTGATAATATCCCAGCCCAAGTTTTAGTTTTTTTCAATCCAAATGATATTTTGGGAAATTTTAATGTTTTTTAAAAGTTCATGATGTCCATGTACAATTATTATTCTATTATAATAATTGTCAAAGGGACAATTCGATGGCTAGAGCTAGGGTTACGAAGTGATTCGTAGTTGCTGCCGCCGACATCGAGGTTCCTTCCCTTCGCTCTATTGTAGCCACTGGGAAAGGAATAGAGGATTCAATAGTTGCAACTCTCCACCGACAGAAGGCTCTACCCGTACTGAAAGCTTTCCAAAACCTCGCGGTCATAGCTACTATCGAGGGCGCCCTTTGTGTATATGCCATTGCATTGGAAGATCTCAATGTCATAAAATGACATGCAGCCAAAGCAAGGAAAGAAGAACTCAATGCATCAACACCAGCTACTGCTCCCCTTAGCCATAGGTACACGCCTAAGTTTCGACTTGGTATAGCAGTGCTCTGCTTTGAAAACGGAATCACCAATTACTCAGACTCTGCCACTGCCTACACTCCATGGCAGTTGTGCCCTCTATATATGCATGTTGGATGTGCAGAGAACCCTCCACTGGCTGAAAAAACCCAGTTCCACGGTAACCATCTTCCTCTTTTAACCTCTTACAAACCCCAGCAAGGGCTGGAGGAACTGAAATACCAGAGATTTATTTTATTCTCATCTCAGATCTGCGATGGCAAGAAGGTGACTACAGATCTCTTTGCTCCTTTTCAAATCCAGATTTCACTTCTTTCGGGAAAAACCATGCTGCATTGGGTGCACTCAAAAGATCTGGTGCAGGACCTCTTACTGGACCTTCAACAGAGGCTAAGGATGCCCTCTACCCTTCAGAGGCTTCTCTACGAAGGTAAACAACTTGAGGAATATTTTCCGCTCTCTTTTTATAGTATAGGAATAAATTTTTCTGTTGTGTTAACCCTTCGTCTTAGAGGGGGAGCTGCTGGGCAGCCATCATCAGGTCATGCTTTTTCCTACAAATATGTTGTCCATGCTCAGACTCCCAAGAAATCAGCTCCACCAACAGAAGCTCCCAAGCCTTTTTTGGTGGATAAACTGGAGGAAATTCCCTCCATAGAAATCTCACATCCAACTCTGGATGATCAATTCCAAAAGTGTGCAAAATTTTCCATCATTTGCTGATTTAATGGACTATGGCCACACACTGCAGATTTATACCAATGGATCCACTCCAACTGGACCAACAACTACAAGGTTTTATTCTTCTTGAAGGATTTCTTCAATGTGGTTTTTTCCTTCAGCGAAGACTATCAGAAAGCCTTAACAGAAGGCCCATGGTTTTGGGGAATACCAAGGTTATTCCTCACCCCCTGGTTCCCAGATTTTGACCCCTCCACAACAGTCAATACAAAGCTTCCCTTTTCGGTCATACTTCCTAACCTTCTAGCTCATTTATGGCACTTCATTATCTTCCAAGGGATTGGAAACACGCTATGCCACTATGTAGCAACAGACCCCTTTAGGGGGGAAAAGGGAATATACACCTTCGGCAGAATCTGTACAGAAATAGATATGAGTAAAGGTCTGCCTGAGCAGATTAATCTCAAAATTGGGGACTTCCTTTGGACACAGACCCTGGACTACGAGAACATAGCCTTCAAATGCCATCACTGGCATCAGACAGGGCACCTTCAGAACTCCTGCCCCATGTTCCTCACCCAAAAGAAGAAAATCAATCACAAGTCAAAATCCAAAAGCTAGAAACCATGTGATCTACCACCCATGGATGACATTGATTCCTTTAGCTCAGATGAAGAAGAGGAAGCAGTAGATGGGGAGGATGAAAAGCAACCTTAGGACTCACCCTCGGCAAGACTTCTTGAGGATTCTGATGCACCACCGATCTCGCAGAAAAGAACTCATGATTCCTCCCCTCTGATTCAGACAAGGAGACCTCTGCTTCAACCCAAAATAGTCTGCATGTGATTCCTACCCAGTCGGATCATATTGGCTGGGTCAAAGTCAGTGAAAAGAAAGGGAAAAAATGTTTATTGGAAGATTCGACCCATTCTGGGTAGAATCCGATGTCTAGCCCATTGTTTCCTTGTTACCCCTTGTGATCACTTTTTCTTATTCGCTTATTACTTGGTTACTCCCCGGGGCCGAGGTGGATAGTTTATCTTTTCCGGCTTCCTGGTTTCTAGCTTCTCTTAATTGTAACTTCATACTATACCATACGCTTACTTAATAGAATTTGTCTTACAGAGAATAAAAAAATTATTATTCTATTATTATATCGAACTATCAGGATGTGTATATTTTTAAAAGTAATAATTATGTGTACACATGTATATAATTAAATGTTAACGAATTCTGCTTCCATATGATGTTTTGGCAATGAAGCCATCCTATTCATCCATGTAAGGAGATGTGCCAAATAATCCACTGTCACAAGTATTCAAATTTTCACTTATGTTTCAAGTTATAAATTGAAGTGCAAGTTTCATTAAAAAATGAGATAGAGCTTGAGTTATTTTACAGTTTTAAATTTTTTGAATTTTAGCTTTGTGGAGATTATTTATGTTCTCCAAGGACATAAGCGATGGAGTCGATGATGGTGATATGGACATTCAAACAATTTGAAGAAGTTCTGTAACATTTTTTTTAATATTATTTCATTAGATTTTGTATTTTCATTTGAAAGATTTTAAATATATGTGTGTGTGTGTGTGTGTGTGTGTGTGTGTGCGCGCGCACGTGTGTGTTACAGCTTATCCTAGAGGATGCATTGATGCAAGGCTAACACGAGATATTGGAGGGGGAACTACATGAGGTATTACAAGATATTTTTTTTTTCATTTTGTTTGTTTTATTGAATTTCTACATTCTAATTCAATTTTCAGACATCAAATTTTAATTTTAATACACACACAAACATACATACATACATACATACATACATACATACATATATATATATATATATATATATATATATATATATATATATATATATGCAATTATGGCCAACACAAGACAATGGAGGGGAACTACATGATGTAATTGCATGAAATTTGTTTTTTCTTAACTTCCTTTTATTTAATGAAGTTATAAATTCTCATTATATTTTAAAACATTAAATTTTAATTTTAATACATGTACATAAATTTCTTATACATTTGTATATATATGCAATGACACGTTATGTAGGTTCCCCATTATTCATATGACAGCAGAAGGCGGCTGTTGGAAAATACATTGCACACAAATTCTCTATTTAATTGATGCACACAACATTTTATTTGATCTACGCTTTTTATAGTACATGTTATATTTACTTTTATATATAACTTGATACTTGTAACACTGTTATATCTACTTTTATTGGATGATATAAATTTTAGACATATTTTACATTTTGGATAGTTGAACTACATTTAATTTTATTGAATGATTTTAAATTTTGGATAGTTGTTACATTTGGCATGTGCTCACATGTTATAATGTTAATTTAGATGATCTTATATTATCTTTTATTTTTAAAACTTGTTGTTTTTTCACTTGTCATTTAAAATGAATCTATAATGAAATTGAAAATTACAAAATACATGTGGTACATGTTATGAATTTGAACATGTGTGAATGTTATATAATTAGGTGTAAATGTCTATTAAAGGTGATATTTAAGTACATTTTGCATGATCATGTGTCATTTAAATAATCATAGATGGTCTTACATATTTAAGTTCATGAATATGCAATAATGATTGAAGTACATTTGCATTTAGTTGTTACATTTTGCATACATGATCACATGTTGTTACGATGTTAACCTAGATTCAATCTTAGATTATGTTTTGTTTTTAAAACTCAAGTTGTTTTGCCATTTTTTATTTAAAATGAATCTATATTGAAATTGCAAATTACAAAACATATGTGGTACATATTATGCACTTGAAGATATATGAATGTTACATAATTAGGATGTATATTAAAAGTGATATTTAGGTACATTTTGCATGATCATGTGTGATTTAAAACAATCAGAGATGGTTTTACATATTTAAGTTCATGAATATGTAACAATGGTTGAAATACATTTTCATTTATTTGTTACATTTTGCATACATGATAACATGTTCATATATAATGTTAACTTAGATGATCTTAGATTATGTTTTGTTTTTAAAACTATAGTTGTTTTGTCACTTGTTATTTAAAATGAATCCAGATTGAAATTGAAAATTACAAAACACATGTGGTACATGTTATGAATTTGAACATGTGTGAATGTTAGATAATTATGATATATATATTAAAGGTGATATTTAGGTAAATTTTGCATGATCATGTGTTATTTAAAACAATCATAGATGGTTTTATATATTTAAGTTCATGAATATGTAACAACGATTGAAATACATTTGCATTTGGTTGTTAAATTTTTCATGTGATCACATGTTGTTATAATGTTAACTTTGGATGATCTTAGATTATGTTTTGCTTTTAAAACTTGTTGTTTTGTTACTTGTTATTTAAAATGAATCTAGATCGAAATTCAAAATTAAAAAATACATGTGGTATATGTTATGCATTTGAACAATTTGTGAATTTGTTATATAATTATGTGTAAATGTCTATTAAAGGTAATAATATAAATTTGTAAATGAACATGTGCATAAAAATATAATTTATAAAACATAACCATGTACAATTTGCATACTGTGAGTGTGGTTTGATTATTTAAAGGTTAAATACATATATTTAAGTTCTTGAATATGTAGCAATGAAAGAAAATTCGCATTTAATTCATACATTTCTCATTTGAAATCATTCTTATAATGTTAAAATACAATACATATAGATAGATATAAAAACAATCATAAAATTTTAGGTTTACATTGATGTACATAAAAAGGCTACTATGGATGTGAGTTGATAGTAAACTTTTAATATAATAAAACTAGGAATTACAAAACATGGTACACATTTCGCATTTGGATGAATATTATAATTTGCTTTAGATGTCTAAAACAATCATAACTTAAAATTTGCATTATATCAAATATGTTAGATACATACATTTTGCAATAATTACATAAAATTAACTAGCTCATACCAAAGAAGGACCACAGACCTGGAATTATGATCACTAAGGTTCCGTGGAGGAATGAAATTTTCGTGTAATTTTCAGCAGAAAGAACAATAAGACAAAAAATGCAACCAGTTAAAGATAGTATTAGTCACGAACCACTTAAAGGAGTCTATAAGATTGACTATTCATGCGGGAAAATTTATATTTATGAAACTGGGCGCTCACTTCAAAAATTTCTTAAAGAACATGGAGCTGATATTAAGCATGAGAGATCTCACACCTCAACCCTTGCTGATTGCTTTTGGAAAACTAAACATCATTTACGTCTAGAGGATGCTAGGATGATTACCAGTGAGGAACATTATCTAAGAAGAAAAATTAGATAGGCCCTAGAGATTATAAAACATTCGCATAACATTAACAGGGATGGTGGATACGAGATCAGTGAGAGCTGGCGACCTCTTATTCGTCAGATGTGTTCCTCCAATTTGTCTTCATCCCAGATGTAGTTTTGTTTGTTTGTCCCTCTTCCATTTTATTTTAGGATTTAGGGCATTTTTTTATCTAGGAAACAGCTCATTGAAATACTTACTTTTAATAATTATCTATATTACTTAATTTTTATTTTTTGTTAATAAAAAATAATTAATTATTAATTATTATTAGTATCTAATGTTTTTAATCAATCATGATTAAAATAAAATTTAATTTCTAATAATAATATTATATTAATTATGATTAATTAATATTTTTTTCTTATCCTAATGAATAATAATAATTAAATAATTAGTAATTATAAAGTTTTTTATTAATATTACGTAAAAGTTATTTTTAATGAGAAAACTAATATTTATTATTTTTAATTATCTTAAAAATTAATAATTAATTTTATAATTCACTAACTAATAAATTCAAATTTATTAACTTCATTAATTAATAATTAATTAGTAAAATTAAATCCATTAATTAATTCTTAAAAATTTGTCTTTTTAGCCACATTTAGGCTTTAATAAAATTACCTAGAATTAAATTTATCAAAAAATATGAGTAATTATTTTATGAATAAAATTTACTAATAAATAATTATTATTAAATAAATAGTAATTATTCAAATGTTATTATTAATTGATAAAATAATATTTATATAATTAATTTTCTAGGATTTCTTATTAAATTATTAGAATATTAAATAAGAACTTATTATTAATAATTAGTTAGTATTATTTAAAGGAATTTATTAAACCCAATAATTAATTTGAAAAATATTTTTAGTAACAATTAGGTCTTAATATTATTATTAGTCTCATAATTAGGTCTTAATAAGTTAATGATTTAATTTATTACTTAGAAAAAATCTATAAAAAATTATTAAATTAATTAAATATTAATTATTTTGTTCCAGTTGGCCTTTTCTTTCTATATCACTATTAATCCTTAGCCTTGGTCCTTCTTTCTTCCTTCATTCCACATCTTGTCCTAAAGATGGATCCCCATTGGGATTCGAAACCTCGACCATTATTTTATAACACTGTGGATAATCCGGAGATCTCTTCAATAAGTTACAGAAGATGAATCGAAGGAGAAAAAATTGTTGCGCAGTTCAATAAAAAAAAAAAAAAAAAATCTAATGGAATGCCATCCTCAATGATTCGTTCATGGTCAGCTTTTGAAATTTTCCAATTCTTAACTTTCAGTTTTTTCTTCGATTGAACTTCTATCAAATTTATGTGCATTTCACACACAAAGTGAATATATTGATAACTTATGACATTAGGTTCGTAGTATTGAAAGTAAAAAATATTTTGACTTTGATGAGTTTGTTGGAAAAAACAACCTTTCAATATAATACATCCTCTTTCATATATAAAACTCTTATCGTCATAATATTTCAATAATTTCATATTTCATTCAGTGAAACACATAAAATAATAATTAACATTTTCTATGTTGTTAGCAGGTGCAACTACAACAAAAACATCTCGTGCACAATAAAATAAGTACATAAATGCATATCATAATTAACATGAAAAATTAACTTTAAAATTATCAGGTGCACTTGATTTTATTTTTTGTTTCTAGATCTCTATTATTTGAAAGCAATTGAAATTTTACCTTCTCTAACAAGATCAGAAACTCAATCACCTTCAAATGATACTATAGTATCCTCTAATTACATCTCTTCAAAGTTTGCAACAGACATTTCCCCATTTGTATTTAGTTCTGTATGTTGCCAATATTTTACATACATATTGTTTTCAAAAACATCATTGGATTCCATTTCGTCTATTAAAACATGAAAAAAACAAGAATATTTAATTTTATCAAATGTAAACACATTTTCGTACTCATCTTTTGTTAATTGAATGCAATTTTCGAGTCCCTTTTATTTTTTCAGTGTCATTGCCAATCGATCTATCTATATCTTCGACCTAAATATACCAAAAAAACATACATGGAAAATTCAAAGAAAAATATAAATTTATGTTATCTAAAATAGAATTTATATATGATAAAAGATAATCATTGTGATAAATAATGTTTAAAATTAGAAAATTAATAAAAATTAGATCATGTATTAAAGTTATATATATATATATATATATGCAAGTTAATTTGTATATATGTACATGTAGCTTCGTACTTCCATTGACCGGTTAGTCTCATGGCTTATTGTAGCGATGCACCATTGAACAACTTGTTCAATTAAGACAAGCTAGTCCGTAGAGTGGTCCATTTGATATCTTTGAAGTGCTCATTTAATACATGCCCCTGCACCATCATGTTCTCTTTTTCCATGCTAATTCTCAAATAAATTCCAAGAATGTTTAATGTGGGTTTTCATATGAAGATGGCACAACCAAAAGAACGATCATGAATATTTGAATTGACCCGCAGATCCATATTACCATATCCAATTTTCATTGAATTTTATTCCATGACCTTTCAATGAGTCATAAATATTATTAAAACAATGTTGTACCAAATGTGTATCATGTGTACCATCATCACTGATATAAAATTGATATTCTTTAATAATGATGGTGACCAGCCCACAACCAGGTCAACATGACACCAAATATAAAAAAAATGAATTGCGCAAATATCAAATATTTTGTGTGACGTGGCAATTAAACTTTTGACAGTTCTACACGTCAGTCTATATTTATGTTCTCTGCATAGGATCTTGGGCTTTTTGTTATCTATAGATATGGCACAGTTGTGTTGGCGATTCGCAATTCATTCCAATGTGATTGAATTTTGTCCTGTTGATCGATTTCCTTGCGATCTATCGATGTCACTTGGTTTGTGCACTTTTCTTCGGTAACAGTTTCATCTGGAGGTCATTTGCATTGCACCTGGAGACTGCAATGCGCGGATTTTCCCTCTGAAATTCTTGTAATTGTTACTCCAGGTTCTCTGCTCCAATGTTCCTACTTTTGTTCGGTCTTCCGGCAACTGTAGCGATGACATTGTGCTTATTGGTTTGTCTCCTTTGTTGTAACTGAACTGTTGCTCCGGTCCTTTTTTCCCTTGTTCCTGTGCTCTGTAAGTTAAATGCAAAGCCTGTCAGGGTTTAACAATGGACTTCTCAGCTTCCTGTAACTCGCTTATTTTCTGTTCATAGGTTGAATCCGTCGGGGTTTCTTTCCAGTTTGCCCAGCTCTGTTCGGCATTGGAAAAGGTAAGCTATCCTTCCATGATTCAACACTCTTTGCTTCGTTTTCTCAGTTCTAACCCCTTGGGCTCCTTGCAAGCAGGCTTTTGTGGGTTTAATCAATTATCCCGTTCAACAACGCTCGTGGTGTCATATATTCACTCTAGGTAACAGCTTGAATTTATTTTGTTTTGTTCCTTGTAACTATAGTTGTGGCATGCGGCTTCCAGGACTGACTTTAGGTCTTCGTCTTATAGATAAGTCGGAATATTCTGGTCCTTCAACCCTCTGACTCTGTTCTGACCTCGAATTTCGATTCTCACTGGGTAGGATCGCTTCACGTTTCAGTCTTGTTTTTCTTATGCTGGGTTTAACCCACGTTACACTCGCGAACTTGTTTCAGTATGTTACAGTTCCTTGTCTGTAGATTTAATTTCACTGCTTGTATTAAACTCTATTGGTTGTTTCATCGATACGATTCTTGACTACAATGTTACTTTGCATTTCTGTTCGCCTGTAGATTCTGTTGGTTTCGTAAAAAAAAGCTCTGTGGTTGCTATTTCTCCTGCACTCTCTGTAGAAATTTTTCTTCCAAGGGAAAATGTATACTGATTTCTGAATGAAACTGTTAGTAACTTCAATTCCTGTAACTGGAAGAAAATTAACACGATTATATGACACAGATGGTTTGTAAGGAAAATTATTTGTTTTTGTTTTATTTCTCTTTATCAACAATTTCCAGAACACGTACCAAATGCACCTTTGTCCTTTTTGTATCTCAGTAGGAGACAAGGTAGTTTCCAGTTGGAAACCATCATGATGTCAGTTACATTTAATTATCGTTTTTCCATTTTTTCCAAATTAACGAAAATAAGATAGCCAACTAGCCCTCCTACATATTCTTAATAATAATAAAAAGATAGTCAGCTAGCACTACTTAATTTAATAAAAGCTCCCTAATTGTAAACAGTCTCCTAAAACAAATTTAACATTCACAGGTTCAAAGACCCGTCAAAGTGTCACACATCACAAAGAGACAAAAACTACTGATGTTTGTCTACCCTGAGTCGGATGCTCCTACATCAGGCTCTCGGGGTAACAAAAAGTCATGGCTCCATTCCATGAGATCGTCCACCGAATAGCCAGCTTTCTGGATCTGTGCTGCGTCAAGCCAGGAATTTTCCTCAATAGGACAGTTCTTCCACTTGACGAAGTACTGTAAGTATTCTTTCCTGTGCATTTGCTTGGCTACTTGTGTATCAAAAATACCCTCGATTTCAAGGGGCTGCGCTGCAGGCATCTGCCTCAACCAAGAATCCTTGCCAACTTGGGTGTTCCGTTCTGGCCTTGCTGCCCTGTCGTCTTCAGGACTGACAATGTAAGGAAAAAGATCTGCCACATTAAAAATGGGTGAAATGCCTATTCCTGGTGGCAACTGTATTTCGTAAGCATTGGCAGAAAACTTGCGAAGAATTTTGCAGGGGCCAATCTTTTTAAACTTCAGTTTGTTATATTCCCTTTTCGGTAAATGTTCCTTGCCCAAGTGAGCAAGTACCTCATCCCCAACATTAAATTGAACTTCCCGCCTTTCTAAATCTGCCTGTTGTTTGTATCTTTGACTGCTATCTTACAATTTCAACTTCACCTGCTCGTGTAAATCACTCATCGCTTGAGCAAAATCTTCGCCATCTGCGCTTATTTTTTTGAGTTTCCCCAAATCCTGCAGCTCATGCACTCCGCGAGGATGCATGCCATACAGAACCTGAAAAGGATTGTAGCCCGTGCTGCGATTTGGTGAATCATTGTATGCAAATTCCACTTGAGCAAGTACGCCATCCCACATTCGCGAATTTTCACCTATCAAACTTCGTAGCAGGTTTCCCAAGCTCCTGTTCACCACCTCCATTTGTCCATCGGTCTGTGGATGATAAGCGGAGCAAAAATTTAACTAGGTGTCCAAATTTTTCCACTGGGTATGCCAGAAGCGTCCTGTAAATCTCACATCCCTGTCAGAAATAATGGACCTCGACAAGCCATGCAGTCTAACAATCTCCGTGAAAAACAAGTGTGTTATGTGAGTAGCATCACTGGTTTTTTGACAGGGCATAAAATGCGCCATATTCGAAAATCTATCCACTACCACCATTACTGAATCAAACCCCCACTGTGTCCTAGGCAGACCCAAGACAAAGTCCAAACTGACAGAGTCCCACGGTCCACTTGGAATGGGTAGTGGTGTATAAAGTCCTGCATTCTAACTGCCACCTTTCGCTAATTGACACATTTTACACCTGTTGACATACCTCTACACATCCCGTTGCAACTTTGGCCAGTAATAAAAATGTTCTATCTGGGATATTGTCTTGTCTATGCCGAAATTTCCGGCTAGACCTCCACTGTGCTTTTCCTGAATAATGTTCTCACGCATTGAACAGTCGGGAATGCACAACTGTCCTCCCCTAAATAACAATCCTTCTTGCAAATTATATTCCAACCATGGACTATTGTTCTGTAGCAAAGCGTTTTGACAAGCCTCATGGGCCTCCTTAAAATCTATATATGTGTGGTATAAATCCTTCAAATGCTCAAAACCCAGCACCTGCACTGTGCTCTCCTGTAAGAGAAAATTTGTCTTGCTCAATGCATCTGCAACCTTGTTGGACTGCCCGCTAATATGTTTTAATACAAACGTAAAACTCTGCAGATATTTCACCCACTCTGCATGCTTATGATTCAACTTATGCTACTGCATAACATACTATAATGCATAATTATCAGAAAATAAAACAAACTCATTTCCTAACAAATAGTGTCTCCAGTGCTTCAAAGCTTGGACGACCGCATAAAATTCCTTATCATAAGATGAATACTTTTGCCTACTTTCATTCATTTTCTCACTGAAATAAGCGACTAGTCTATCCTCTTGGCTAAGTACTGCCCCAATGTCTATACTGATAGCATCACAACGAACTTGAAAATTTTTGTTGAAATCAGGCAATCTCAAAATCGGTCTCTCAGTGATCTTCTTCTTTAAAGTCTGAAAACTGTTCACCGCTACTTCAGTCCAGCAAAAAGGCTCATTTTCCTTCTTAATTGTGTCCAACATGGCTGCACAGATCCCACTAAAATCTCTGATGAATTTCCTATAAAAGCTTGCTAATCCATGAAAGCTTCGAACCTCGAACAAATTCTTTGGGGATGGCCAATTAAATATAGCTGCAATCTTATGTGGGTCCATCTTCAACTCATTTTCTGCAATAAAAAAACCCAGATAAACTAATTCCCATTGAAAAAAAGTACACTTTTTCAAATTTATTAACAACTTGTTCTGCTGTAATATTCTTAATACACTTCGAACATGTTAGAAGTGTTCCTCTTTTGTTTTACTGAAAGTCAAAATGTCATCCAAATAAACAATCACAAATTTCCCAATGAACTCTTTCAACACTTCATTCATTAGGCGCATAAACATACTAGGGGCGTTACTCAAACCAAATGGCATCACCAGCCATTCATACAGTCCCTCATTCGTCTTGAAGGTTGTTTCCCATTCATCCCCTTCCCGAATTCGGATCTGGTGGTAGCCACTCTTCAAGTCAATCTTCGAAAAATATGCTACCCCACTTAAACAATCCATCATGTCATCCATTCGCGGCAGTGGAAACCTATACCTGATCATAATCTTATTAATAGCTCTTGAGTCTGTGCACATTCGCCATTCGCCACCTTTCTTAGGAGCTAAAACTGTCAGAACTACACAGGGACTCATACTTTCCCTGATCAGCCCTTTATCAAGTAGGTCCTCCACCTGCTTCCGAATTTCTTCATTATCCTTCAGACTCATACGATAAGCTGCCTTATTTGGTAAGCTAGCTCTTGGTATAAAATCAATACAATGGCTGATGCTTCTCTTAGGTGGCAATTTGTCAGGTAAGTCATCTACTATGATATCGCCAAAGTCCTGCAACATGTCCTGGATCTCTTCCAGTAGATCTGTGATCTTTGTGTGTAGTACCACTATCTTTGGTCTCCTCACAACAACAAAATTAACATCATTGTCTTCAATCTGTTTCAAAAACTCTTTTCCACCCACAATTAATGCTTTTACTCAACTAGCTTCTGCTGTATTTTCCTCCTTGATGGGTACAAGCGTGTGCTTAATCCCATCTTTGACAAACTTGTAATAGTTTGTCTTTCCATCATGAACTACCTTTCTGTCATACTGCCAAGGTCTCCCTAACAGTATATGACATACATCCATTGACATAATGTCGCAGATAATTTTTTCCTTGTATCTACCTATCTGGAATTCTACTTCACACTGTTCATCAACTAATAGTTGATGTCCCTTTTGCAGGCAGGACACTTTGTAGGGAGTGGGGTGCTTCAGCCTCTTCATTCCCAATTTCTCCACCATGTCTGTGGCCACCAGATTATTGGTACTCCCACTGTCAATTACCAGTTTGCAGCACTTACGCTGTGACTTGCAAACTGTCTGGAACAAGGCCTTTCTTTGATCCAGTTCCACAATTTCTTTCGCTGGTTTTGTCAGCACCTTGTTCAGCACCAAGGGTTCCCCTGTCTCAGGTGCATTTTCCACTTCCTGGGGAGGTGCTTCCACCTCCTCCGTTTGGGCAACATGCATTCATCTACCCCCTGCTGGTTCCCATTCAGGACATTCATATGACTTGTGCCCCCACTTGTGGCACCTATAGCACTAGACAGCTCCTCTACCCTGACCATTACCTCTCCCTTGCTGGTATGGTCATCCCCCTCTAGTGCTGTTGTCATTTTCTGCTGTTCCCGAAGATTTGGAACTACTACCTTCTTCATTGGAACTTGTACCTATGCCTCTGCCAAAAGCCTTCCCCTTTCCTCTGCCAGATCTGCCTCCTCTTTTGGCATTCTGCTTCCTGGTTATTTTCTCTTCTGCTTTCAAGGCACACTGATATGCCTCATCTAGAGTTATGGGTGAGAGAATACTGATTTTGTCCAGTATCTCCCCTCTCAATCCATTTAAAAACCTTGTTGTTTTTTCGGGGGTGTCCTCTATATATCCTGCCCTCAAATTCAACTTGTAGAATTCTTCCGTATACTCCTTGACTGTTAACCCCCTTTGCCTCAAATTTTGTACCTATCTGTACAACATAATCTGATTATCTTTGGGCAGAAATTTTTCTTTCAACTTGGCCTCCATCCTGGCCCACTTCTTTATAGCCTGTTTATTTAGCCTTTTCCTTTCTTCCTGAACGCTACCCCACCACAAGGACGCATGTCCTTTCAACTTAGTGGCAGCGAATTTTAACCTCTTGTCTTCACTAATTTCTTCATAGTCAAAATACTTATTTAATTTGCTAAGCTAATCCAGCAACACATCCGCAGATAAATTCCCATCATAAGTGGAAAGCTCGTGCTTTGGATTACTATTCAATAACAAAAATGATCTCAATAATCTGAGTTCAGGTGCCTCTTCCTCCAAACCATCTGTCAGTTTTGCAACCTCCTCGTCACTGTCATCCCCTCCTGTGGGGTCTCTCCTCTGCCCAGCCTCTACTACTGCTAATCACCCATTCAAGATTTGAATCTCCTCTCTCAGTCCCTCTTCTGCTACTCTGCGAATTGCTCTCCCTCTTCCCCATCCTCGTCTACCAACCTCCATGTTCTCTTAACCACAACCTACTGCTCTAATACCAATTTGATGGTGACCAGCCCACAACCAGGTCAACACGACAACAAATATAAAAAAAATGAATTGCGCAAATATCAAATATTTTGTGACATGGCAATTAAAATTTTGACTATTCTACACGTCAGTCTATATTTATGTTCTCTGCATAGGATCTTGGGCTTTTTGTTATCCGTAGATATGGAATAGCTGTGTTGGCGATTCACAATTAATTCCAATGTGATTGAATTCTATCCTGTTGATCGATTTCCTTGCGATCTGTCGATGTCACTCGGTTTGCGCACTTTTCTTCAGTAACAGTTTCATCCGGAGGTCATTTTCATTTCACCTGGAGGCTGCAACGTGTAGATTTTCCCTCTGCAATTCTTGTAATGGTTACTATAGGTTCTCTGCTCCAATTTTCCTGCTTTTGTTCGATCTTCCAGTGACTGTAGCGATGACACTGTGCTTATTGGTTTGTCTCCTTTGTTGTAACTGAACTTTTGCTCCGATCCTTTTTTTCCTTGTTCCTGTGCTCTGTAAGTTAAATGCAAAGCCTGTTAGGGTTTAACAATGGACTTATCAGCTTCCTGTAACTCGCTTATTTTCTGTTCACAGGTTGAATCCACCGAGGTTTCTTTCCAGTTTTCCCAGCTCTGTTCGGCACTGGAAAAGGTAAGCTGTCATTCCATGATTCAGCACTCTTTGGTTCGTTTTCTCAGTTCTAACCCCTTGGGCTCCTTGTGAGCAAGATTTTTTTGGTTCAATCAATTATCTCGTTCAACAAAACTCGCCGTGTCATATATTCGCTCTAGGTAACAACTCGATTTTTTTTTTTTTTTTCCTTGTAACTATAGTTGTGGCACACGGCTTCCAGGACTGACTTCAGGTCTTCGTCTTGCAGATAAGTCAGACTCTTCTGGTCCTTCAACCCTCCGACTCAGTTCTGACCTCGACTTTCGATTCTCACCGGGTAGGATTGCTTCACGTTTCAGTCTTGTTTTTCTTATGCTGGGTTTAACCCACGTTACACTGGCGAACTTGTTTCAGTCTATTACAGTTCTTTGTCTGTAGATTTAATTTCACTGCTTGTATTAAACTCTGTTGGTTGTTTCAATGATACGATGCTTGACTACAATGTTACTTCACGTTTCTGTTTTCCTGTAGATTCTGTTGGTTTCGTAAAAAAAAACTCCGTGGTTGCTATTTCTCCTGCACTCTTTGTAGCAATTTTTCTTCCGAGGGAAAACGTATACTGATTTCTGAATGAAACTGTTAGTAACTTCAATTCCTGTAACTGGAAGCGAATGAACACGATTATATGAAACATATGGTTTGTAAGTTAAATGCTTTGTTTTTGTTTTATTTCTCTTTCTCGACAATTTCCAAAACCCGTACCAAATGCACCTTTCTCCTTTTTGTATCTCAGTAGGAGACAAGGTAGTTTCCAGTTGGAAACCGTCATGATGTCAGTTCCATTTAATTATTTTTTTTCCATTTTTTCCAAATTAACAAAAACAAGATAGCCAACTAGCCCTCCTATAGATTTTTAATAATAAAAAAAAAACAATCAGCTAGAACTACTTAATTTAATAAAAACTCCCTAATTGTAAAAATTCTCCTAAAACAAATTTAACATTCACAGGTTCAAAGACCTGTCAAAGTGTCACACATCACAAAGAGACAAAACCTGCTGTTGTTTGTCTACCCTGAGTCGGATGCTCCTGCATCAAATAACATGTCGATTTTCACTAGTGCTTTCTAAACGATCAAAATTTTATTCATCATGTCTATATAGAATATGGAAAATCATAAAGGCTTGGTCATTATGATTATATTCACTATGTATTTCATTTTGTGCAACAAATGTGTAATTATATGAAAAATAAGCTATTAAAAAAATGGTCCCTCGTGGAATAAAAATGATGGGAATTTTTGAATTGCAAGTACTTCCATCAAGCTCTATGGGAATGCTTGTTGTATTTATAAATTTCCACCTAAAAGTTTCTCAAAACCTCTATCACAAAAATTTCTTCTTCTTGTAAATCAATCCTTTTATGACTTGCAGTACTACTTGAAACAATCGATGTATGAATATATTCATATCTCTTCCATTCTGCTTTTATGATAGATAACAATTGATCATTTATATCAATAGGATATTTACTGTGAAATAAAGTCAAAATTCCATAATGATCACATTTTTTACCACCAACACATTTCTTTTGGTAAAATAATTCATGTCTTTCTCTAGCACATAGAATTTTGGCTATGAAATCATCGATAGTGGAAGGAGGAGGTGATTTTTTCGAAAATGTTTTACCAAAATTAAGGAATGTGTCATAATATAACTGAAATTCCACATGATGATGAAAACAACAAGTTTTGCCTACAATGATAGGCTTAACATACGATGGATTTTTTTGCACAAAAGCACTAATTGAGACATTCATTCCACGGTTCTCTTCTATGAACTTATTGAAAAAAATTATCTGAGTGGTGTCCAAGATATGTTTTGCATGTTATTTGTATTGATTTCGTGATATTTTTCATCGCATCACATCCCTTGATTTTGGTGAAACACGTGAATTTTTCATTCAATATTAATATATTATTTTTCTAACATCTTCTCTAAGTCTATATTTGCATGGTTACTTGCAAATAACTGTCCAACAAGCGAGCTCATCATTCACATCTATTTGTAATTGAAATTTTTGATATCTGTGCAATGTTTTTTGTGAGGTCCCTAATGATTGTGCCATATATTTTTCCAAACAGTTTTCTTTTGTAATTGATGAAACCACTGCCATTTGTATTTCTCTATGTGCATATAAATCACTTTTATTTCTAGATGTTTGAATGGAATTTAGAGCAATATTTATATTTTGTACCACATTTTCCTTATTTTTTTATCTTTCGTTGATTTTAGAATACCCAATAGAGTCGTAGCTTCTTTTGAGTTCTTTGATATTAAGAGACTTCTCAAAATTTGGGCTTGAATTGCCACATTTTCATCTTTGAAGAACATATCAGTAATGTGCTTAACACGATATCGTATGACAAGGTTAACTTTTTTATTTCCATATGTGTCAGTGTCAACATTTTCTGACATATCATCATCGATATTGATTTCATCTATACATATGAGAATTAAATGTACAAAATTAGTTTAAATATTCAATAAATAATTAAATTAAAAATATCATTTGAATGAGATTGAAAAATTAATAAATTTGTATAATTTCAATAATACACATGACATATATATAAATACCTCATGATTCAATTTCTTCAGTCCAATTTCTTTCAACATTTTCAACATCTTCAATCATTGGCTCAATATATTTTTCACTTTCTCTTTCAACATTTTCTATCTCATCATCAGTGTTATGAGGAATATCTCTCTTTCTGTACATTGAAAAATATTTTTTAAATTAGTTCATCAAATAAAAAATGATTTTCACAATACACTAGTTAAATTTTAAATATCATTTATAATATTTACATTTACATACATGCTTCAAATTCTAGTTGAGGTTGATTTTCCCTTTCAATATTTGAGTGCTCTTCTATCATTTTTTTGCGATACTCTCTTCCATATTATCTACTAGAAAAAAGGTTTCTTGTTCGATCATATTTTATCTTGCAATTTATTTGATTTCCCATGATAATTTAGTATGAAGCTCAAGAAAATTTCTTCAAAATCCTTAAAAAAACTCACTACCAAAATTTAGACAAAAATGCACTTCAAAAATTCATCACAAAATATTTAATTTTCAAAAAACTCACTTTAAAATTTTTGCACAAAAGATATACTTCAACCCAGAATACCTTATTTAAAAAAATCATTCTCTTTAAACGCCAAAAAAATGTCTTTTAAAAATGAAACTCGAAATATTTCCTTCAAAGTCCTGCAAAAAAATCTCACTTTAAAAAATCATTATAAAAGATTTAATTTAGCCCAAAACACTACCTCAAAAAAGGCCATTTTAAAAAATACACCAAAAAAATGTCTTTTGAAAATTCAACCTAAAAAGTTTCCTTTGAAAATTCAGCCAAAAACTTTCCTTTGAAATTCAGCCCAAAAAATTTCCTTTGAAAATTCAGCCCAAAAAATTTCCTCTACAAATTCAACCCAAAAAAATTCCTTTGAAAATTCAACCCAAAAAATATCCTTCGCAAATTCATTCCAAATGAAGAAATGTGCGAAAATAATGTTTCCATTTTCGGCTATTTATAGAGTTGCAAAATTTTTTTTTTTGGAGGTGCTTTATCGAATTTTCTCTGGCTGACGGAATTTTCAATGAAAATTCCATCCGAACTTTTAATAAAATTTTGGCCAAACTTTGTTTGTCGTTAAAATTAATAGAATGGTGCACCAATAAAATTTCGGCCGAACTAGTACAAAAGTTTGGTTGAACTGAAATGTCTCCAACTACGCTGCATCTATGCTCAGAACACATTTCTTCAATTTTGAAATGGTTAAACTCCATCAAATTTTATGAATTAACTTTGAGAACCAAGACTAGCATTTGCAGAAGTCAATCTACTTTCAGCATATATAAATTTTAAGGAATTCCATAGATATTTACTAATTTTAATTAGCTTTCTAATAAAATGGGTGCAAAAAATTTCTGAAGCACATCATGATCGAGTGAAATAAAAATTGTGTTTCTCCCAAAATACACATTAAAAAAAATTGAAAAATTTATGGTGAATTACATTGGGCTGTCGAATATAATAGGTAGTTTTTAGATTTTTAGTTTATAACTAATATGTTGAGAAACATGATGCCGGCTGAAACATATTCAAAATCCGCACTTCTTTCATATTGGTCAAATTAAAAAAATTCTATTAATTATGATATGTATCAGTTGTTTTCGTAAATATGAGGATACTGAAGTAGAATTTGTCTAGTTTGCTGCATCACATTTTTTCTTCGAAAATACCAAGTTATCAAAGAATACACCAACGCTACTCAAAATGACATTTTATGAATCCCTTGATTGTTAAAGAACACAGACTCAAAGAATTGTTAAGTTGACATATCAAATGTGAATCAAAAAATTCCAAAAAATAAGTAATGGAAAGCGAATAAATTTTATGACAAGTTTTATTTTTATCGTAAAATGAAATTATAAATAGAAAAATGGTTTTGGCTTGCAAAAAGTTGAAGAACTTCTAAAACTGATATTTTTTTCTCAAAAAAGGGGAAAAAGGGTAACCCAAATTCACATTTTCACCCATATTGTACATTGTTGTGTATAAGTTTTAGGGCACTCGGCTTCTGCTAACGTATATCTTGTATGTCTTGTGTATCTTGTGGTTCTTGAAAACTCTTAGTTAATGCTCTATTGTTTATCTGAACTAGACATACATGTGAAATATTTCATATGAGAGCTATGTTGCTTTGTTGTTTTATGCACATGGCTAGATGTGATCCTTGTCTTGGTAAGTTATTAAGAGGGAGTACAAGTTCAGCTTGGACATGAGTGGCCTAAGATGAGGTATAGGCAGTTCTTAGTTGAACAAGGCACAATCTACTTGTGCTAGGTGCAATTGGTCAAGTTGTTGTGGCTGAAGTAGGTCAATCTCACTTGAATTGCAGTAGCTAAGGACTTGATTTGGTTCCCAAGTCATGAAAAAATGAAAGGCCATTTGTGATGGCATGAGTGCCAAGGTATGCTAGGGAATGCTAACATGTGCCAGATAGTTCAAAGGCATGTCAAACGTGCTAAGATGTGTGAAGAGCCAAGGAATTCCAAGATGTCAAGCATGTTTCAATTACGTGCTAGGGAATATCAAGGAAACAAAAAGGAGAAACATGTTAAACTACAAGGAAATAAACATATAATAGGGTTAAAAATTCATCAATTTACCTTTTCTAGGAGAGGCATGGTAGGCACACCAACACTAAGTGCAAATAGGTGACAAGTGCCAAGTGTTAGTGCATTCTAAGTGCCCAATCATCCTCTATTACTTCTCATCTAATTTCCAATAATTTATCATAAATAACTTTAATATTAAACCATGTCAAATCATACCAATGAATCTTAATGAATGTTAGACATGCTAATACTTGCCAAGTTCCAACACATGACAAGTGCTAATGTGTGTTATGGATTGACACACATGTTATGAAGTGGAATGGTATGTCAAGGAGTGCTAAGGTGTGCTAATGCATGTCAGGGAGTGTTAGGGAGCACTAGGGTAACACAAGGGAGTTCTATGTCAAAATGCATGGAAGTGAATGAGTATGAGGGTGTGCAAGGGAGTGTCAATGACCAGTGCTAGCTAGCATGCTAAGGAGGGAGTGACATGGTATGCTAAAAACTAGTAAGGCATGCTAGGGAATATTAGGGCATGTAAAGAAGTGTCGAATTTTGGTAGGGAGTTCGAGTGTGTGTTAACATGTGCCAAATAGTTCCAAGACATGGAATATGATAAGGCATGGTAGGATGTTTAACGTGCGAGGGTATGAAAAAATGTGTCAAGGAGTATCAAGGAAACAAAAATGAGAACCAAGCTAAAATTCAAGGAAATGAACACATAAGAGGGTTAATAATTCAAGACTTTATCTTTTTTCGAAAGGGGCATGTCAAGAACACTAATTGAGGTTCTAATACATTCTAGGTTCAAATGTTTTCCAAGTGCTCATGTATGTTAATTCATGGTAAAGTTTTCTAGGGCATGTTAGGGACTGCAAGGAATGCCAACACATGCTAGGAGAGTGTTATGCTATGTTAGGTCCTGCCAACATGTGCTTGGGTGTCCTAGTCATGACAAGGTGTTATAGGTACAAATATGTTCTAATACATGTGAGGTGCCAAGGAATGTTAGTGTGTGGAAAATCATGTTAAGATGTGCCAAGAGTGTTGAGTAGTGTTATATCTCTCTCATTAATAGATTTGAAAAAGGTTCACTATTTCTTAAATAATATAGTTTCTACACACACTAGTGGAACTTTATCTAATGGGAATTTGTTAGCTAATAAACCTAATAGAGATGACTCATGTATTGACTCATAGGAAAACTATATTCTTATTACTTGAGGAAATTGAGACATACTAATTACTTCTTAACATTTTTATTGACTGAAACCACCATATGTCCTTGGAAAGATAATGAAAATACTCCACAACAATGGTCTTAAATCGTTATCTTTTGATAGTAACATAAATCGTTATAATGAATTCTGTTGACAGAAAATATAGTAACATGCACATAGCGTCATCAAAAACTCATTTTAATGATCAATGATGAAAAACATTTTTCGACTATCACCAAAAGTAACCAAAAATAGCATTGGTGATGGTCAATACAATATCATCACTAGAAGTGTCATGAAAGAGAGAATTAGTGAGAGTTATTTAACAACCCTCACCAAAAGTGTCACTGAAAATGGATTTTTTGAAAAAACCTTAAAAGACCATCACTATATGCACTTACAACAACGTTTTTTTAAGGACCGTCACAATATGTGACATTGGTGGCGGACCTTAAAGGTCCCTCAAAAACATGACCCTCAACAATGTCCTATTTTATTGTAGTGTGTTGTTATCATATATGAGCTTATCTCTCTAATGCAAAGAACATTACCTAGAAAATCCAACTTCTTTCCTTCAAATTTACACCTCATCTGACTTCACAATTTTTTTACAAATTCTCTATGAGTAAGGATGATTACCTTATCATATTACATTGTTAGTTAATGAATTTTTTATGAAATAATGATTGATAAATAATTTTTATCTTGCAATAAAATAAAATATTGCATTTAAAAAAACTCTTTAACCATCCATGTTATTAAGTTTGACGCTCATTCAATTATCGAATAGTGAATCCTAAATAGGGCAGTAGAATTATTTTGACCTATTCATATAAATACATCAAAACTGCCTAGGCACATGTGGATAAATTCGCTTAGTATGTACAGTGTTTACTCTCTCAAACATTCCCTCACTTCCAAGTCTCTGTGACAAATTTTATTTAGGTATATAGTGACTGGAACTACTAAAAGAAGTGCCATAGTCCTTTAAACTAGAATTTAATATCAAGTTAATGTTCTCATCTTGTAGTGGACTTGCCAACTCAAAATGTTGAAAGAAAAATGTGGGTTTCACGCCATCGACAAGGCCGATAAAATGAGAGTAGAAGTCAAAAGCTCAACATGTCATTCTCACACTCATCCAACTCCCTTATGGAAGATATATTGTCTTGTCTCTCTCTTGATGATTATGTACATTCTCAGAGAGTTTCTTTTGTTTGGATACAATATAATTTTCCAAGAAGAAAACCTTTTTTTCCAGCGCAGAACATGACAAAAGAATTGCACCTAAAGAGGTTTAATTCCTCTCTTAATTTAGATGGATGTATGCTACTTCTTTATGATATCATTTATATTTATATAAATTTCACACACACATATATAAGTATTCTTATTTAAACTTTCATAAAATTATTATAATACATATAGTTTTTTTTTTAAAGGTAAACTACTATTTCATTAAATTAGTGTTTTACATCAAAAACAATGGACCACTATATTATGTCCTAGCCTAGAAATAGGGAACTAGACCAAGCACAAAATTTCAGTTTCTAGAATCCATAATAAACATACATAAGTTTTATGAAATGAAGTGAAAACAAAAGAAAATCACTCTACAAGACGTGGCTCCCATGGCCATTTTTAAACAAAAAACCAAACGATCTATGATTCAAGACTGAAAAATAGGTAACGAAAAAAACATTTAGGATTTTTCAAAATCAAAGGCTTCAACATGGATGGGATGGATTAGGAGGTCGACCAAGGTTAGCTTCAATTATTTCGAGTCTGCATTCCATCAAAAACATTTGCATCTAATTTCGATTTAGCTAAGGGAGGAGGTGTAAAACTAGTAGTGGTAGAGATAGGGGGGCTAGGAGGGAAATATGTGGAGGGAGAAGTTAAAAATGTGCAATGGAATAAAATAAGTGCAAGATATGTAGAAAAGGCCCAAAGGAAGTGATGGCACTAGGAAGAAGTCCAAGAGGGAACTCATATGTAGGAATCAGAAAGATAAGGGAGGAATTTTGAAGGCTTCAAGGAAACCTACAATTCAAGATAGAAACAACCCAGAGCTCTAGAAACCTTAGCAGGGAGGAAGAAGGAAGACAATGAGAGACTAGAAACTGATCATAAAGTATACCCATATAAATACATAGAGAAGCCCATATTAGATTACAAGGAAATATCTACATGATTGGACATAAATGGTGAAATGATTTTGCATGCATAGCATGATCAATATATCTATTTCACAGAGTAGTGGCTTGGGAGTAATGGGAGTGCCTTGTCTCCATATTTTCCCAATATGATTAATGAATTCCGACGAGAATGTGGCATCCTTGTGAGTGAGGAAAATAAAGCTAAAACCACTCAAATCTCTGACTCTGTCAGTATAGTTCAAGCAATAAATGAGACCAGATGGATAGGAACATCGTCATAATAGTAGAGTTAATGTCCATGCATTTCATTATTCATGGGGTATGCATATTAAACATCAAGGGGGAGTTCGTTTCCATGTCTACCTTTTTTATTAACTAGTGGGATAGTGGCAAGACATCCTCCCACCCATACCTTGTGAATCATCCCATTGGGGAATGCGAATCCTTATGCACCAATTCCAAATAGCTTTTATTTAGAGGCGAGTCCTAAGAGTGAGAAATAGTGTGAAGAAATTAAAATGGCTTCAAATTTCCAATTTTCATTAGCAATAATGTCCTCAATTTTATTCCTATTATGACAAATGTGTAACGGAATGATGACTTGAATGAGGTTTAGGAGGGTCGTATCCTTGTTCAAATAGTTTCACAGATGTCAACTATGGGATACTCTTTTCAAGGGGATGTTTCATTGAGAATTTTGGATATCATATTTAAAATAATATGGGAATCCCATTTGAAAAGAAGCTTGAAGAAGCCCAAGGATTAGGCAACTCACATGCTTCCTTCTAATTCCTTTAACTATGAAACAATATTTTTGGTTTGCCACAAGGGACTAGCAAGGATAAAAAGGATGGATCCGTGAATATCTCTAAAAAATCCTCCAAAATTACCAAGGATTAGATTTCCTTTAAAAAATCCATTGAAGTTCTTCGTGCTAAAATATAGATGACAATATAAGTGAATGGTAGCTTTGTTGAGATTTTCTGTTTTGAATAGAATAGGCAAAAATCTCAGTAGGTGACAAAAATTAGGAATTTGTTGCTAGATTAACTCCAGTTTGTTGGGAGGGAGTTAATGCATCCTAAATTTGATGTGAGAGGATTTATGAGGCTGTTAGATTCTCCTTGCTATAAAACAGGTATTCATACGGATGGTGTGAGAGTGTGTGAGAGTTTGTAATCTCCTGTTTGATTAATAAGATTGCCTATCCCTATGTTGTGTGGACGTAGCCCAGAATGGTTGGGTGAACCACGTAAAATCTCTGTGTCTTCTGTGTATGGTTTATTTGCTGTTGTTGTCTTTTGAATGCTGTGCACTAATTGCTCTAACAATTGGTATCGGAGCATGTTGGAGGAGCGCGCAGTGGAGGAGGTGCACATTGCTGCGTGGAGGTCGACTGTTCTGTGCGTGGAGCGTATCTGCGTAAGGAGGATTGCTGCGTGGTATTAAAAATCGTTGCTGCTACATTGCTGGTGCACTGCTGCGTGGAGAAGTCGTGGGATGTCGTTTCTCTCCGCGGGTTGTGCCAAGGGTAGTTAGAAGCCGGAGGTGCACAATATCGAACAGTGGTACAGTTAGAAGCCGCTGCCTGTTCATAAAATGCCGTTTGTTATCGCTGCTCCGTGAACTAGACAGGAATAAAATCGATTGTTTGGAAGTGGTGGTGCGTATAATCACTGCTGTCGATTATTGGTGGAGGACCTGCGCATGCCGAGACTGTTGAACAGTGGCAGCGCCGTGGGTTGAACTTCCTCAGAGATCATACTCAGAAGCCGTGGGTTGAACCGCTCCAAAAACGTTGTATGCCATTTTTTGAACCATGTGCGTTGATTTTTTAAATCGATATAAATGTTTTATTGCAATATTTTAAAACCAAAACATAAATCGATTATATCGATATACATATTTTAAATGTTTTTTAAATCGATTTAATACTATTGTGATATATCGATATTGTATATCAATTTAATAGCATTGTGATATGTCGAGATTGTATTTGAATACCATTTGCATATGGTATTGAAGGAAAGACCTTTGTTAAGGTTAAAGGCATTTAGAAATAGTTTTTTGAATATTTTTATTGCCATTTGCATATGGTATGAAAGGAAAGGCCTTTTTTATAAGGTGAAGGGTAGCGTTTGTTTTTTTTTTTTTAAAGGCAAAGGCATTTTTTAAAAAACACAAACTACATTGATTTAAAGTTGGTTTTTTGGAGATTATTGTGTTTTTTACTGATACAGGATGGCGAAAACTCAAAATGCCCGGTTTGAAATTGAGAAGTTCAATGGCAAAAACAACTTCGAGATCTGGAAGGTAAAGATGCATGATCTCCTGGTACAACAAGGCGTGGCGAAAGCACTGTTGGGGAAAAGCAAAAAGCCTTCTTCCTTGACGGAGGATGAATGGGATGAGTTGGATGACAGAGCTTTGAGCGCAATTCGGTTATGTCTGGCGGATGACGTTCTGTTCAACATTGTGTCAGAGAAGACCGCCGCAGGCCTGTGGTCGAAGCTTGAGAAGCTCTACATGACGAAATCCTTGACAAATCGGATTCTCCTGAAGCGACAACTTTATGGTTTGCGAATGAAGGAAGGTACCTCGATTACTGACCATCTGAATGTTTTCAATACTCTATTGGTACAATTACAAAGTCTAGATGTAAAATTTGATTTAGAGGATAAGGCAATAACTCTATTGTGTTCATTGCCCGAATCGTGGGATCACTTTGTTACTTCCATAAGCTTTAGTACTGCAGACATCCTTGAGTTTGACGATGTGGTTGGAGCCTTGTTGTCTGAGGAGACGAGGAAGAGGTCGAATGCAGACACCTCTACATCAGAGGCAATGATGGCCAGAGGTCGCTCAAGAGAGAGACACTCCGAGGGTAAGCATAGCAACTCTCGTTCAAAGTCTAAAGGAAAGAAGACAAAGGTGAAGTGCTGGCATTGTGGGAAAACTGGACACCTGAAGAAGGATTGCTGGAAGCGACAGCAGGCTGCTAAAGAAGGCTCTTCAACAGAAAATAAGGAAGCTAACATGACAGATACAGGTTCGGCATCTGGTTCAGGTATGAGCGACGAAGTATTATCAGTTAATGTGTCAAATCATGATCAACATTGGTTGTTAGATTCCGGTGCATCAAACCACATGTGTATCCATAAAGAATGGTTTAAGACATATAAATCAATTAATGATGGAGTTGCGTACATGGGTAATGATGTAACATGTAATATTGTGGGGATTGGGAGCATACAACTACAAATGTTTGATGGGACAACTAGAATATTAACTGATGTGAGGCATGTTCCAGACTTAAGAAAAAATCTAATTTCTTTAGGAGCATTGGATACGAATGGATATAAAACTGTAATTCAAGGTGGAGTTATGAAAATCTATAAAAGTATTTTACTAGTAATGAAAGCTAAGAAAGTAGGAAATCTGTTTCAGTTAGAAGGAAGAACAGGGTCAGTTCATGTGTCTACGGTGTCTGAACATGACAGTAGTTCCATTCACCTATGGCATCAAAGGTTGGGCCATATGAGCGAAAGAGGGTTAAAGATTTTGGCTGATCGCAAGTTACTTCCTAATCTAAGGTCTGGAAAGTTAGATTTCTGTAAGCATTGCTTGTTTGGAAAACAAAGTAAACAAAAATTTAAAACAGGCAAACATACTAGTAAAGGCATACTTGATTATATCCATTCAGATGTTTGGGGACCAGCCCCTACAACTTCATATGGTGGTTCGTCGTATTTTGTATCATTTATTGATGACTTTTCTAAGAAGGTGTGGGTCTACATGTTGAAAAGGAAGTCTGATGTTTTTACAGTTTTCAAGCAGTTTAGAGCATTGGTAGAAAACATCACTGGTAGAACAATAAAATGTTTAAGGCAGCAGTAATTGCGGTGATTTACTTCGAAAGTTTGACGAATATTACCCAGGATGCGAGGGATCGAATATAATTCTGAAGGACATACTCCTGTAGAAATGGAGATTCTTGGAAACTTTGGCAGGACTCTTAGAAGTAGGAGTATCTTTAATACATGCAGTGCAAAGGAGTTGTGGTAGATGGTGGCATTTTGTTATATATGCTTGATCTCCATCAGGCAATAAACTAGGCTAAAGATTCATGAGAGGTATGGAAAGGACACCCTTGTGACTATTCTAAACTCAGAGTGTTTGGTTGTGATGCATATGCTCTAGTGCCTAAACATCAGCGAACTAAGTTAGATCCAAAGTCTAAAGGTATATCTTTGTTGGGTATGGTGTTGGAACAAAGGGATATAGATTGTGGGATCCTACTACCCGCAAAATCATCATCAACAGAGATGTAAAGTTTAATGAATCCTCTCTTGTACAGTTAGATGTAGATAGTAGATTGAAACAGGATGATGTATCTGACTTTCAGCACATTCAGTTTGATAGCATTTCTAATGATAGTCATGATGACCATAGTTCAGATACTAGTCATGAACAGGTTTCAGAATCAGAAAATGAACAGGGTTCGGGTTTAGATCATGAACAGGTCTCAGATACTGATCGGAAAGAAGGTCCTACAGATGGTAGTTAGCCAATCGAGGAAGCACCAGAAACATCCTTAAGGAGGTCTACAAGAATCAAACGCCCTCCGAGAAGGTATGATGATTATGTTACTTCAGTTACTTTGACAGCTAATGATGATGAACCTCTGTGCTATCAGGAAGCTATAGAAGGTTCGAAAAGTGATAAGTGGAAAGCAGCCATGAAGGACGAAATGATGGCCTTAAGTAAGAACGGCACATGGGATCTGGTTGAGCTTCCGAAAGACAGGAAAACTGTGGGGTGTAAATGGGTTTTCAAGCTGAAACGGGGTGTGAATGATACGGAGGACAGGTACAAAGCGCGACTGGTTGCAAAAGGGTTTTCTCAGAAAGCCGGTATTGACTTTCATGATATTTTTTCACCAGTGGTTAAAATTGTTTCAATTAGAATTGTGTTAGCATTAGTGGCTTTGCTTGATTTAGAGTTGCAGCACTTAGATGTTAAGACTGCATTTCTACATGGAGATTTAGATGAGGAAATTTATATGGAACAACCGGAAGGGTTTGTTCAGCATCGCAATAAGAAATTTGTCTGCAGGCTCAAGAAGTCATTGTATGGTCTGAAGCAGTCGCCTCGACAATGGTACAAGAAATTTGATTCTTTCATGTTGAGTCAAAATATATAAGAAGTGAATATGATCATTGTGTATACTTTAAGCAGTTAAGTAATGGCATGTTCATTATCTTAGTGTTGTATGTTGACGATATGCTTTTAGCAAGCAAAAGCATTGAAGAAATCAACAGGTTGAAGACTCAGATGGCAAGGACATTTGATATGAAAGATCTAGGAGCAGCAAGACAGATTTTGGGCATGGAGATTTTCAGAGATAGGAGCAATGGTAAGCTGTGGCTATCACAACAGAAGTATGTTGAGAAGATACTCTTGAGGTTTGGTATGAACAATGTGAAGCCTGTTTCAGTCCCTTTTGCTTCCCATTTTAAGCTTTCTTCAAGTTTATGTCCTAATACAGATGAAGAAAAGGATTATATGTCTCGAATTCCATATGCCAATGTAGTAGGGTGTTTAATGTATGCGATGGTTTGTACTCGACCAGATATTTCACATGCAGTTGGGGTTGTCAGCAGGTACATGGCAAATCCGGGTAAAGAACACTGGTCAGCAGTGAAATGGGTGCTTTGGTACTTGAGAGGCACAAGTAGTTATTGTATCACTTACAATACGAGTAGTGAATTTGTTTGCGGATATGTTGATTCCGATTTTGCAGGTGATTTGGATAAGAGAAGGTCAACTTCAGGGTACGTCTTTACTCTTGCAGGTGGAGCTATTAGCTGGATGTCAAAGCTACAGAACATTGTTGCTTTATCCACTACTGAAGCAGAATACATTGCTGCTTCTCATGCTTGCAAAGAGGTGGTTTGGTTGAAAGGTTTGCTTGGTGAGTTTGGTAGGTTACAGGACAACATCAGGTTACTTTGTGATAGTCAAAGTGCAATACATTTGGCTAAGAATCCGGACTATCATAGTAAATCAAAGCATATTCCAATTAAGTACCATTTTGTAAGACAGGTTATTACTGAAAGGGGAGTCTCTCTTGAAAAGGTGCATACAAAGGAAAACTGTGCAGACATGTTCACGAAACTAGTTTTGTTAGAGAAGCTACGCTGGTGTTTGGCTTCTCTTGGCTTGCAAAAAAAATAAATAATAAAGAAACAGGGCATCAGGCTAATTTTTGTCAAGGTGGAGATTGTTGAGATTTTCAGTTTTATTAAAATAGTCAAAAATCTCAGTAGGTGACAAAAATTAGGAATTTGTTGCTAGATTAGCTCCAGGTTGTTGGGAGAGAGTTAATGCATCCTAAATTTGATGTGAGAGGATTTATGAGGCAGTTAGATTCTCTTTGCTATATAACAGGTATCCATACGGATTGTTTGGAGAGTGTGAGAGTTTGTAATCTCCTGTTTGATTAATAAAGAATTGCCGATGCCTATGTTGTGTGGATGTAGCCCAGATTGGTTGGGTGAACCACGTTAAAAACTCATTCCTTATGTTTGGTTTTCTCATTGCAGTAAGTTTAGCCTACATTTAATGTTTTCCGCCTTGGATAACCCAACAAGTCTTTCCATCCCTTTCATGGTATAGTATTGTGTCACCCAAGCTTGAGCCACAATTGATTGCTTATGATTTTTTCTTATGAGAGTAAAAATATCTACATGAGATAGTTAGTGATTGAGGAAAATAATTATATTATGCTCTTTTGAGATGACTTGTAAAAGAAAACATGGTTACAAAATCAGATGTGATCAAGGATGAGATTATGAAAGAGTTAATTTCTCTAATGTTGTATTGTGAGGGAGAAGTTGTTGTGTCCTAGTACGAATGATGCATGAGACTTTCAAAATCCTTTTAGATGTTTCTAGAATAATGGTAGTGAATGAACATTTTTTTCAAGTACTTGAACCCTTTTTAAAATAGGTAGCATATGGAAGGTATGACATAATGTTTCTTTAGAAAATTATACCACATGTAAAATTTCCCCTATGCTAAAAACCATAGAAAAAAGGATACTTTGGCCACAATTTTCATTCCCAAATGGTTTTTCGTTTCATTTCTATCGATGGTCCTAGAAGCCAAATTCCAATCCATATGCTTCTTTGAGAGAAAATAAGCCACTAATTCTATAAACCAAACAAAGCTTGTCAATTTATCTAAAGACTATAATGTATATAGCTTTTATTTCTTTCAAAAAACAAGATCATGCATATTCATTTGGCTTTGGAATCTATACTTCATGAGGAAGGTATTGTCTGCATTGCTGAGAGTCATCCACCCCATTCCAGTAATTTCCCACTTTGAGAAATCCTTGGCAAATCATGCATCTCTAGATATCTTTTAAATATTGTTTATCCTATCACCTTGGAGACTATTTCCATGATTGATCCTAGAAGAGATTCTTTTAGCATTGTAGAATTCACAAAAAAAATGTTGTTGAATGATGTGCATCTTCCTTTTAGATATTTAAATTTAAGGATTTGACTTTGATAAGGATGTATCCTACATATTCTTTGCTCCAAATTAGATTCAATAGATTATTTTCTCCTTCGAGGCAATGCAATCAAAGTTTGATTCCTAAGACATTGTAAGCATGGTTAGATTTTTTAAGCCTCAACCCCCTTAACATAAGATTTCATAATCTTTCCCAAGTAACCGATGCCCACTTTCTTCAAGATTAGATATCCCCCAAACAAAGGAACATTGAATATAGTGAGTGGAATGCAAAGTAGATGAAGGGATTGTAAAACGAGAGAAGGAATATAGTGGAAAATCTTGGAACGGATACTTTAGGAGGCTTTAGCTGGCCAACAAAGTTGAGGGAACGAAAGGTCCAACATTCGAGTTTGTTGTATAATTTTCTTAGGTTAGACCAAAAAGAAGATATAAGAGAGATATACGTAAGATGAACGTTGATATATTTCAAGGGAAGCTCGAATTTTTGAAATTTCATTAATATGGCAATGTTATTCTACACAATAGTGGGGTTGTTAAAGGAAGAAGAAATGGGGTTTGGATTTTTCAATGTCCAAAATACTGCTTGAGAGGAATCCTCAAGAACTTGTAGAATGCATGTGGCTATATAAATAGTGGCTACATGAATACAAATATTTCCATATATGAATTATTTATGGTAAATGGGAAGGTATTCCCTAAATGGCTACGTCCCTTTTATTGTCTTATGAGACATTGCAACATTAAATGCATGCCCACTACCTCTATAACTAGTATTAATAACTTGTACGAATAGAAAATTAGAGATGGTGTCCTCCAAACACATTCCACGTGAAGAGGAGAATAGTCAAGAGAGAAAACCATTTATTAGGATGGAGAAGAAGGATGAGAGGATCAGAGATTTAATCCACATGGTCTATTAATGAAAAAAGCTAAAGGTTTAGAGAATTTTGAAGGGATAGGACCAGTTGATCTTTTCAAACGATTTGAAGAGGTCCAATTTAATAAAAAATATTAAACTTTTAGAGAATTTATCGTATATCATGACTTGATTAGACACCATAATACCATCAATGATTTTTCATACTTCAAAACAGTGATTTTTCTTATAAGATATTAGATGTCGTAGTAATGATTTGAGATTATTAACTATTACCTTTGTGATGGTTTTTTATATCACATTACAAAGTGTTATGGTTCTCAAGCCACTTGTCCCTTGACTGTTATCTTTTTTCGAATAAGAGCTAGTAAGGTTGTATCGAAGATCAAGACTATGCAGTGATATTTGCAAGATTCTGCTATTGATATCCATAGGAATTTGTCAAAAATTGACAAACATGTTTAGAATAAGCCTATTTTTGTGTAAGAAAGTTTTGTTTTTCCCATCCTCTAACGAACAAATTATTTACTATTGCTACCAAAATGTCTCCTGCTATTTTCTATGTTTTTCTAGTTGGGTGAGAAGTTTGGATTATCCTGGTAATATTACTTCGATTTCCCCATGGGATGACTACTTTTAGTTAGATGGCCTCCATTTGGTACTCCAAGGTAGCCTTGGCCTAAAATATATCACCATATTGTAGTTTGTTCCAACATTTCAGCTAGGTTTTCAAGCTTCTATTGTAGGTGATACATATCAAAGCCTTCTAAGAGGCTTACTTTTAACCAAGATTATTTGATTTTTCCTAGAATGGGAGGTGCGTTAACTAGAATCTCTAAAAAATGCCTACTTTATAGCTAAGCTTTCATATTGATCTCCATATTAATTACCATTGATCTAAGCCCCAACAAAAAAAAAAAGTTATGTACATAAGTAGTTGGGAAAAAATGAGAGTTATGTAAATGAAAACAATGGAATAGTTATTGGGGTAGGTGTATTCACATGGTAGCTTGGGGTGGTGACACATGTTGTAGTCCAATCGGTCCCATCCATAGAGATTATAAGTTGTTACGAGTGTGGTAGCTATATCGATACGGTACCTTGAGGGCTCATGTGAGATATAGCTACTAGTTGCCCATTTATTGTGTTGGATGTTAATTTTTTTATGTGGACTTCAACAAAGATGGACCAAATTAATCTCCTCAAGTGAAATTCAAGAGGGTAACTGTTAGGATAGTTAGCATACAATTGACTTGCTGACAATGTCTATCAATCTCCTAGAATACTAGGGGATATAGGTGGTAATTACCCATGTATTCCCTTAAATGTTAATGCTTTTATGTTATGTGAACTTCAACAATGATTGACCAAGCTAATCTCCCCAAGTGATGTTCAAGTATGTGCACTTCGAAAAGGATGGACCAAGTTAATTTCCTCAAGTGAAGTCCAAGGGGGTAATTTTTGATATAGTTAACATATAATTGACTTGGTGATCGACTCAATCTATCTCCTAGAAAACTCAGGAGTTGCTAGTTACGAATGTATTCCCTTAGAGGTTAACCTTTTTATGTGCACCTCAAGAAATTAGATGGGCCAAGTTAATCTCCTCAAGTGAAGTTCAATGGGGTAGTCTTCCGATATAGAGGCCATGGTAGAGATGTTGTAATGTAATGTCCTATAAACATTTAACGCGGTCAAAACAAACTCTATGTGAAAATGAAAATTTTACATTATTTTAATTATTTTATTAATTTTTTTTGGCTAGTGAAGGTAAACTTGACTTGGCGCCAGTGGTTTTTGAGCTCCACGTTTCTTAGAATCTATGGTATTCACCCATGGTATTTAGGTGGAATGCAACCTATTTAAAGCGGAAATTAAACGAACCTAGGTCGATGTGGATCTACCAAATGCTAAGAGGGATTTTATCTTTCTTGAGGCTTAGTAAATCAGAGTTATGATAGATCTAAATTAAGAATTAGAAGCGAATCAAATTCTTGATTACAATTTATGATTTATAGACTCCATGATCTTAATAATCCATGATTTATCCATGATTTTCCCCAATTATTTTCATGTAATATAGGCTAGTTTAAATAATCCATCATTTTCACCAACTATTTTTATGTAATATTAGCTATTTAAGGATATGATATTTAGATGATCAAAATACATTTTTACATAGATATTTTCGAGGAAATAAAATTTTCAATATATTGTTTTTACATGACTATTAATAGATATTTTCTGATTATATGCTTTTCAATATATTGTTGGTATTGCTATCTTTCTGGTGGATAGAACATCGCCTAAAGAATGCAACTTCTTGCCTTTAAATTTACTGCCGGTCCGACTTTACAATTTTTTACGAATTCTGCGAGTAAGAATGCTTACCTTTTCGTAGTGGATTGTTAATCGCTGATTTTGTTATGAAATAATGATTGATAAACCATTTTTTTTTACTAACACTGCATTTAAACAAACTCTTTAACCGTCCTTTGTTATTATGTTTGACGCTCATTCTATTATCAAATAGTGAATGATAAATGGGGACATAAAATCATCTTTCTCTATTCATCTAAAGATATGAAATCTAGGTAGCCACATGTGGAGATATGGGCGTAGTATGAGTGTTCAGTCTCTGCGACATTCCCTGACTTCCAAGTCACTGCGACGAATTCTAAGGACTTTCTGTTCTGATAACGAAGGATCATGGCCCGAATGCATTTCACATGCCATTTTGGGTTTTTCTATTCCGCAGTTGTCAAAGATTGTAATATTTTTTCTCAATGAAGGATCTAGATGATGTTGATATTATTTTAGGGATAAACTTTTTTTTGTTCAAGAACTGGAGTACCTTCTGAAGTGCCTTCTGAAAGAACAAGACACTACACTTCTGAACAATTGAGTTTGCCCCAAATATTACCATCTATAACCAAATATTATCAAACCACTTAGAACATAAATGGAATTGAGAAACTGGATGAGAACATGAAGTCCAGACCACTTAGCTGTTCTTTTGTTCCCTAGCGCAACCAGTTGGAGTTGTCGCTGAGAAATATGGAGACATAAAATTGACACATGGTATATCAGTTTCCATCATTTCGTGGTACATCAGTGGGCCGGCCGCTCTTCATCATCGAGTCCAACAGATTTTATATATATATATATATATATATATATGCTCTGAACGAACACTAATGGCATTGTGAGTTAGTATAAAGGCATCCTTCACTGTGTTGATCAATATTTGAAGCATCCTTCAGCATCGCCATTCGAATTGTAGAGAGCACGCCATACGTCCTGTATCTCCAGTCTAAAAAGAGTTGGTTTAGAGTTGTAAACTAGCTGTATAGGGATTTAAATGGATCTTGAAATATAGTTTATTTAAAAGAGGAAATTAAATCAACTTAAATCTATTTTAATTTTTCCTTTACCAAATTTTTAGACATATTAACTCTTTAAGATATGAGCCCTCTAAACTTTTGATAGATCTAGAGTTAAATAAATCTAAAATAATAAATATTATTGCAATGGTTTTCTGCAAGTCTAACTACATATAATGAGCAATAACGTGTTAAGATAGTAAATATTATTGCAATGAGTTTATACAAAACTAATTATATATTGAGTAATGATGAGTTAATAAGTATTATTAAATAAACCATAATTTCAGATAATGAAGGAATGATCCTCATTGTAAATTGTCTTTGGACCAACATTTTTTAGAATATAGTTTCTACATGTATGGTTTGTGTTTCTATCATATTTTAATTTTATGTCTCATGCTCGAAGCTGGACACGTTTCAGAGTTTGTGGGATGTGCGTACTAAAGAAAATTGTCTTTGGACCAACCAATATTTCTTAGACTATAGTTTCTACATGTATGGTATGGTTTGTTGTTACTGTTTCTATTATATATGTCTCATGTTTGAATCTGAACACTTTTCAGAGTTCGTGGGATAAGAAAGAATATGTACGATGAGAAGTTCCAAAAAATTCTGCGAATGCCTAAAAATTAAATGTATTGTCTGCACTTTATGTTCTAATAACGAATATACTATTTTATTTTTTATATTAATTGCAGATTTTGAAAATATCTATAAATCTGAATATCAAAAAAGGTTGATGATGAGGGGTCTTTTATCTCTTTTAACCATAATTCAAAGAATATTTGTCGGCGTGGATGTAGAGGCTGCCGAGAAGAAGAACCTGATTACGTTGTTCGTCCTTTTTAAACCAAGCAATCTAGTATATTAATGAAACAAGTTTTGATAGAAATAAATAGATATTCTTAGTACACAAATTTGGGTCGATCCCGGTCTATTAGAGTTAGCTGGCGGCCAATAGCATTACCCAATCTTCACTCTCGATTTGGAAATGCAATGACAATATGTATTGTTTGGGTGTGTATCAAAATTGGTTTAGAAACAGTTTCCATTGGTTGCATATCAAAATTGGTGTTTTATTAGCGTACTAAATATGCAGCCAAACCATGGAAACTGTTTTTAAAACAATTTTGGTAGACAGCCAAACAATTTCTCGTGGCATTTCCAAGCCTAGAGTGGAGCTTGAGTTATGTTACTGGCCGCGCGCTAACTCTAATGCACGTGTATGGACCTTACAAATGCAACCATACACGTGCTTTGGTTCTTGAATATCCCATTTTCTTGGATCCATAGAATTTATTTACCATTGTCATCGGATATACATTTTCTATGGTAAGTTCATCCCACATATTCTAATACATCTTAATGCAAATTATAATATTGAGCCACAAAAGACACTCTTTCCAAACATAGATAAAATCATCAATATAGAGACGAGACAGTATGTCTTCCACCACGCAAGATGGAAGAGTGCCTCTACAGTTCTGTAGCCACAAAACACATTCTCTCTTCCATCCTCAATCAATCTAGACACGAGACAATATGTCTTCCACCAGGGAACATGGAAAAGTTACAATATGTAAACTGTAACCCTTCCCATTTCACGTTGGCTGGTTTGTGGACCACTTTGTGCCACCACTGTATCTGAATGTTCACCTGATATTTAAAGATTGTTGACTCAAATTTCACCCTTTCTGTATTAGTTCTCACTTCAACTTTAACATCTTTAGGCCAGAAACAGCATCATTTACGGATGGGATAAATATATGGTTACACTTTTCTTGCCGCTCCAATTTTATCATTTCTAGGACAGAAAGTCTCATTTATAGATGAGATAAATATATGGTTACATTTTGGTTGAATATATAGGGGTATTTTACAATTTAGTATAAAGGTAATGTGTAATTTTGTGTCAAATTGATAAATGTTTCTTTTAAATAAAAATAAAATAATTTTTAAATAAAAAAACAATGTACTGTCATAATAAAGAAACAAAATTAAATATATTATGCATATCTAATTAGTTATTCATATGACTCAATATAATTAGAAGTAAAATAAATATGTCTGTAAGATGTTTAAAATTTATACTTTTAAAAAATATATTATACTTGTTTAATAAGTTGTACATATATGTGAGTAAAATAGTTAAAAGTAAAAAAATTATCTAAATAAGATGTTCAAACCTAAAAAAATATCTAAATAAGATGTTCAAACTTTATACTTGTAAAAAATATGTTATGCATGACTAGTTACTTGTCCATATAACTTAATATAATTAGAAATAAAACACATATATGAATAAGATGTTTAAACATTATATTAAAAAAATTATTTCTGAAATTTCTGTCAAATAAATAATATGAGAAATAGATTAGGCTTTGATTCTTAAGTATAAGAATAAAAAGTGCAAGCAACGCATCCCATAAAATTTATTGACCATTGTCACCTTAGATTCTGATACATCTCCGTGGAAATTATAATATCGAGCAACAAAACGCACTCTCTCCGACCAGGAATAAAATCATGAAACGAGAGGCGAATATGGAAAAGTTCCAACCTCCACAATTCTGTTAAGCAGTTAACTCTTCTTACTTCACGACTGGGCAAGCAATGTATCTGAATGTTGACCTGATATACAATTTAAATTTGAGTCACTCCTGCCTTAACATCTCTAGGCTAGAAACCTGTCCCATTTACGAATGGAGAAATACATGGTTACAACTTGGTTGAGGAGACAGACTTACTCTGCAACCATGACAGCTATGTGTAATTTTGTTTCGAATTGACACAAGCTTTTTTAAAATATAAATAAAATATTTTTTAAATAAAAATGACAAAATTGACACACTTTTTTTAAAATACAAATAAAATATTTTATAAATAAAAAATACAAAATTGACATATACTTTTTTTTAAAATACAAATAAGATATTCTCAAAATAAAAAAGCAATGTGTCTCGTAGAAAAATATATATATTTATATATAGAAAAAAATATTAAAAGATATTATTTCAATATTGAATATAATAAAATATTCAATGTGAATTATCTAAAACATTTTAATGTCAATTATGTATATATATTTAGGCCTTTAAAGTATCTTTATTTGAAAACAATTTTTCTAATTGCTTTTTTTTGTCATAATTTGTACTCTTTGATGTTTTGTTAGACGATTGAACAAACATAGATTTGAATTGTAACAGTTCGCTGTTGCCAAACAGTTGCGCCTTTCCGTAGTCATCATCCTGGCTCCTAACAGTGTTGAGGAAGATGGCTCTGGGTTGCAGCATACCGTCATTTTTTTCTGAGCGAAAGCCATTGTAGTGGATTCACAAATACACCGAAGCCGTCCGTCTCTCTCATAATCCCACCGGTTTTACAAACAATCTGACATACCAAGCTCCAGGAGGCTTCAACCTCGCTTTATTTTATTTTAAAGCTCCAACTTCAAGAACAGTGCATTTCAAGAACAGTGACGATTCTTTGATCATGTTCGGATTCTGTTTCAGTTCCCGGGTACCGAGGGGCCCGCTCCAGATCTGATTCCTGAGTACACAAGTCGACTTTTCTTTTGTGTAAGATAGAGAGAAGAGTTGTTGTTTTCTTACTTTCCTGTTTTTCTTTTTAAATTCAATGCAAATCGCCCTGTGCATTCATAACATGAATGAAAAGGCTCACAGATAAGTGAGAAAACAGAGGCATAAATAGCCTCGGGAATTGAATCCTTTTGTGCTATTTTCCCAACCTTTGAATGCCACCCGGTGCTAGCTCGCTTTGCTGGTTTTTTTTGGTAGCGCTCGTGGTGCTCTGCCTCGTCCTTTCATTGGAGACCGAGGGTCTTCAAATAGGCGCGTGCGGGCCTTTGGGTAAGATTATAATAGTCAATTCTCGGTCATTTTACACAATTAATTTCCAGTTTTCTGTCTGGGGTGAAATTTTAATTTGTGATATCTAAATTAGTTTTTTGACGGTATAGATTCAGCACGAGCATCAAAAAGTTTTAGAGTATTTTGATTGTGCAAAATTTATCCATCAACTTATAATTTCCAATCCAATTCTAAATTAAATCCAAAAAATAAATCAATTTTTTTTTTCAAAATATCACATTGAAGAAAACTCCCTAAAAAGCTGTTAAAGAAGCTGTTTTTGAAATTTGGAAACCAAAACCAGTGATTGCTAGCCTGAAACCTCCATCTCAAATATTTTCTTTTAACGTTCCTTGGGAATATTGGCCGTGCACATGCACGAGTAGACCCACATCTTAATCCTTTTTTTTTTCTACCACTCGGACAAGCTTCATATGGTAAATTCAAAAGCATGAAAAGCTCTGGTCATCTTCAGAGAGCACATGGCTCTGGTTGGAATTAGCATGATTAAAATAAGCACACTCATAAAATATTAGATTCACTTCTCATGTCTTACTTGGACATCACTTACGAATTTTTTATGTCCTGCCACCTTATACACATGATATCTCAGGACTGTTAAAGACGGCTTCTGTCGGCTCATGATGGGTGAACAAATCCAGCAATTCAAATGATTTTCCGTTGGTGTCCTCTAAATTCAGATTCACAATGCATTTCTTTTTTTTTTTGGACAGAAACTATTTGTTTTATTTTTAATATATGTGAATTATATATTAAAAAGGCCCGTGAGGCAAAGGGCCGTTGTATTATTTGTAATACACAGAACAGTTTTTTATGAAAGCACAGCAGTGCGGAAAGAAAAAAATCAAAGTGCCAGCAAGCAGAACTTGACATCAATGCAAATTGTAAGCGTTGCTGACAGAAGTAATGAGACCATTAAAGATTTGTCAAGCGGTGAAATTTAGTGGTTGAGTCATTTTAATGACACAAATATTTTGGATATATGCAAAAACAGAGTCGTGTTGAATGTAATGTTTTTATATACACAACAGCGTATTTTAAAAACAGAGACAGAGAATTGTAATGTTTTTTTTACACAGCAGAGTGTTGTTAAAAACAGAGAGTGAATTTGGAAATACACAGCAGAGTATTTTTCCAAACAGAGACAGAGACAACAAATGAAAAACACAGCAAAGTGTTGTGGGAAAACAGAGGATATACAACGGTATATGTTTTTAGTGAAATATAGTTTTTTATTTGTGCACTGTGATAGCAGCAGTCACAATTGTAAATCCCTCTTTTGAGGAAGAATCTGTAACAGCAGTTTTTTTTATGGAATAGAATTTTTTTTATGTGAAAACTCTGTCACTGTATGCAAATTTTATGTGTATTTCTCTGTGTTAAGGAAGGCAGTTTTATTGTTTTGGAATTCAGCAAAATTCCAACATGATATCAGAGCTAGTCCAGGCTATTTGAAGGTCAAATAAGCCGAAGGAAAGGAGTTCGTTATTGCAGAAGCCTCTCCAGCAGAGTGAAGGTTCAGATAAGAAGAATTCGAAGGTATTTCTCTATATAGTTTTCTATTACTGTTGCAGTACAGTCGATTAGTTTTAAACACACAGTCAAGTGTTTTTGAGATCATAGTTAAGAGTGCAGAATGGCTGGAGCCAGCACAGGTATGAGTTTGGGAAATATCCATCTCCCACAATTTAATGGAAAAAATTATGACTACTGGTCAATAACTATGAGAGCTTTATTTACCTCACAAGAGTTATGGGAATTAGTTGAGGATGGCTTTGAAGAGCCAGCAAATGAAGCAGAGTTTTTTCTTTTAACTCAGGCAGAAAGGGAGTCACTGAAGAACAATAAGAAGAAAGATGCCAAGGCTCTTTTCTTTTTGTATCAAGCAGTGCATGAGAGTGTGTTTCCAAGGATAGCAGCAGCTAAGAAATCCAGTGAAGCATGGGAAACTCTCAAGACAACCTATCAAGGTATGGAAAGAGTGAAGACATCAAAACTTCAGTTGCTGAGGAGAGACTTTGAGACTCTCTGTATGAAAGAGTCAGATAACATTGACTCATTCTTCACTCATGTGATTGGAATGGTCACACAAATAATATCTCATGGAGAGACTCTTGAAGACAAGAGGATTGTGGAAAAACTCTTGAGAAGTTTACCCTCAAGATTCAATGTGATTGTCACCACCATAGAGGAGACCAAAGATCTCACAAAGTTTTCAGTGGATGAACTTCATGCATCACTGATGACCCATGAACAGAGATTGGGTAGGAGTGAAAACTCATCTCTTGAACATGCTTTTAAGACCCAGATGTCTTTTGGAAGAGGAAGAGGGCAAGGCAAAGGAAGAGGAAGAGGCAGAAGCCAGAACAGAGGTGGAAGGAACAGTCCAGCAAATGCTCAAGGAAGGGGCAGCAATCCAAATCAGCATCAAGGCCAAGGCAGCCAGCAAAGTGGACAGCAGAATGATCAAGGAAAAAGGTATGATAAATCCAATGTTCAATGTTACAATTGTAAGAAATATGGTCATTATGCTAATGAATGTAGAAAGAAGAAACAAGATATGAGAAGTGAAACTAGTGCAAATTTCACAAAAGAAAATAGCAGCCAAAGTAATTTGTTTTTAGCTTGTAATATGGCTAAAGAAAAGAGTGAAGACTTATGGTTTCTAGACTCCGGTTGTAGTAACCATATGACATGAAACTTAGCAATGTTTTCTATGTTAGATGAGAGTGTGCAGTCACAAGTCACACTAGGAACTGATAGCAAAGTTTCTGTTATGGGAAAAGGAGATGTAAATGTTTTAACAAGATTAGGTGCAAAGAAATCCATAGCAGATGTTTATTATGTTCCAGGAATGAAGTGTAATCTCTTAAGTATTGGACAGCTTGTCCATAAGGGATATAATGTTTTCTTTGAGGATGATGTTTGTACCATCATGGACAAACCACCCAGCAATCATTGTATTGTTGAAGTGAAGATGACAAGGAACAGGATGTTCCCTCTCAGAATGAGGGCAGACTTGAAGAATGGTGAAGAGAAAGCAGCAGTTGCACAGGAGACTTTCCAAAGCGAACCAAAAGATGATAATTGGTTATGGCACTTGAGATTTTGACATCTCAACTTTGGAGGTCTTAATTTGTTGAACAGAAAAGGAATGGTAAGTGGTTTACCATTGATAGAGAAACCGGACAGCCTTTGTGAAGGTTGTATTCTTGGGAAACAACACAGAGAAATTTTTCCTTCTGGGAAAAGCATAAGGGCAAAAGCACCCTTAGAGATTGTCCACTCAGATGTATGTGGACCGATGCAAACTCCATCGCTTGCAAGCAGCCACTATGTGTTAACATTCATAGATGATTTTACAAGAAAAACTTGGGTTTACTTTTTGAAAAACAAAAGTGAAGTGTTTGGAAAATTTTGCAATTTCAAAACACTTGCTGAGAACCAGAGTAGGCTGCATATCAAAGTCTTAAGGACTGATAGAGGAGGTGAGTATATCTATAAATATTTTCTATGTTTTTGTAGAGAAAATGGAATTCAAAAGCAGTTTACAACTAGATATACTCCGCAGCAAAATGGAGTAGCGGAAAGGAAGAATAGAACCATAATGGACATGGCGAGAAGCATGTTAAAGGCAAAGCATTTGTCTAATGATTATTGGGCTGAAGCTGTACATTGTGCAGCGTATATTTTGAACAGGTGCCCTACAAAAGCAGTCATGAACAAAGTACCAGAAGAGGCATGGAGTGGCACAAAGCAAGGTGTCACACACATGAAGGTTTTTGGATGTGTGGCTTATGCACACATTCCAGATCAGCTAAGGAAGAAGTTAGATAGCAAGGGGGAGAAATGTATCTTCATTGGATACAGTGAGGAATCCAAGGCATACAGGTTATATAACCCATCCAAAAAAAGGTTTATTATGAGCAGAGATGTTCAGTTTATTGAAGAGGAAGCTTGGGATGGAAGCATAGAGAAAACAATGAATGTTAAACACTGTTTATCTCATGATGAGAATGATGATGAGTTGGCTGAAATACATCCCCAAACAGCAACACCAACAAAAGAGCAGCAAAGCACACCCTTGAGGAGAAATGACAATGCTTCTCCAAGCACACCACAAGGAGGAAATTCAAGTGCTTCTTCAAGTACTTGTACACCTACTGAAAGAGGTAAGAAATTCAGAAGTTTGAAAGATATTTATGAACAAGATATAGCTAATGAAGGTATCAATTCTTTGTTTGCTTTATATTGTCATGTTGATGATCCTATTCATTTCGAAGAAGCCATCAAGGATAAGAAATGGATAGAAGCTATGGATGAGGAACTTAATGCCATAGAGAGGAACAAAACTTGGGATTTGGTTGAACTCCCAAAAGGTAAAGATGTCATTGGTGTTAAATGGGTCTACAAGACCAAGAGTAATGCTGAAGGAAAAATAGAGAGACACAAGGCAAGGCTTGTTGTCAAAGGTTATAAGCAGAAGCATGGGATAGATTATGAGGAAACTTTCGCACCGGTTGCTAGAATGGAAACCGTGAGAGCAGTGTTGTCCATAGCAGCACAAAACAAGTGGAAAGTTTACCAAATGGACGTGAAGTCAACATTTCTGAATGGAGTGTTAATGGAAGAGGTTTACATTGAACAACCTCTCGGCTATGAAAAGAAAGGCCAAGAAAACAAAGTATGCAAGTTGAAGAAAGCTCTTTATGGGCTGAAGCAAGCGCCAAGAGCATGGTACAGTAGGATAGATTCCTATCTACTGGAAAATGGTTTTGAGAAATGTGAGGGAGAACCCACCCTCTACATCAAAGAAAAAGATGGAAAAATATTGATTGTAGTTTTATATGTTGATGATGTTATTTTCACAGGTAATGATGATTACCTTATTGAAAATTTTAAAACAGTCATGAAAGAAGAATTTGAAATGACTGACATGGGTTTGTTGAAATACTTCTTAGGAATAGAAGTAGAACAAGATGAAAATGGGATTTTTATCTCACAGGAAAAGTATGTTAATGAAGTGCTTGAAAGATTTAACATGCAGGAAAGCAAAGCAGCAATCACTCCCACAGTGATGGGATTAAAACTCAGCAGAGAGGACAGCAGCAAGGATTTTGATCCTAGTTTATACAAGAGCATAGTTGGCAGCCTTATGTATTTGACTGCAACTAGGCCGGACATAATGCATGTTGTTAGTTTGATTTCCAGATTCATGGAAAAGCCAAAGGATGCACATTGGCAAGTAGCAAAAAGAATTTTGAGGTATGTTAAAGGTACTAAAAGGTTTGGAATTTTTTATACTACTTCAAAAAGTTCAGATTTAGTTGGCTACACTGACAGTGATTGGGCTGGAAGTGTAGATGATCGGAAGAGCACTTCCGGTTATGTTTTTCATATGGGTTCAGGAGCCATTTCATGGGCTTCTAAGAAACAGCCCGTTGTAGCATTATCTACAGCAGAAGCAGAATATGTGGCAGCTACAGCAGCAGCGTGTCAAGCAGTTTGGATGAGAAAAATGTTGAGAAGCTTATGTCAAGAACAGGTAAAAGGGACAGTGATTTTTTGTGACAATAGCTCAGCTATTGCATTGTCTAAAAATTCTGTTTTTCATAAAAGAACAAAGCACATTGACACCAAGTTTCATTTCATACGGGAATTGGTTAGCAATGGCGAGATTATTTTGCAGCATTGCAGAACAGAGGATCAATTTGCAGACATCCTCACAAAGCCACTTCAGGAGAAAAGCTTTGAACATTTCAGAAAATGCATGGGTATGCAGGAAAACCCAATAGTTGAAATTAAGGGGGAGTGTTGGAATTAATTTCCAACTACCGCATAACCAGACATCGCAGAGTTGAAGCGGAAGGCAATTTCCGCGGGGGTCCATCAAGCCAGGCAGACAGAGGAGCATACCCCCTCGGAGCTGCTGATGTCAGCCGGGACCCACACTTCGGTTTAAACAAAACAATTTGGGTTTAATTTTATTTGCCCAGCGTATATGTTTTGAAACAGTTTTTTTTATATGTTTTATATGTTATTTGTTTTATTTTTAATATATGTGAATTATATATTAAAAAGGCCCGTGAGGCAAAGGGCCGTTGTATTATTTGTAATACACGTACGCCATGAAAGCACAAATAAAGGCGGAAATAAATATCACGCAAGCGCAAGAAATTTGTCGTTAATGCATGTTAGAGCAAAGGCCGCATAGTAATGAGACCATTAATGTTTTTCCAAGCTTAGGAATTTTAGTGGTTGTGTCAATTTATGACATAGATATTTTTGTTTTGTAATACACAGTAGCGTGAGCCATATTTATGTAATGTTTTTATATACACAGCAGCTGTATTTTAAAACAGAGATGAGAATTGTAATGTTTTTTTTACACAGCAGAGTGTTGTTGTTAAAAAAACAGAGAGTGAATTTGGAAATACACAGCAGAGTATTTTTCCAAACAGAGACAGAGACAGCAAATGAAAAACATAGCAGAGTGTTTTGGGAAAATAGAGGATATACAACAGTATATGTTTTTAGTGAAACAAAGTTTTTTTTGTGCATTGTGACAGCAGCAGTCATAATTGTAAATCCCTCTTTTGAGGAAGAATTGTAAATGGCTGTTAGATTCTCCTGCTATATAACAGGTATCCATACGTTTGTTTTGGAGAGTGTGTGAGAATTGTAATCTCCTGTTTGAATTAATAAAGACTGCCAATGCCCTGTTGTGTGGACGTAGCCCAGGAGGTTTGGGTGAACCACGTTAAAGTTGTGTGTCTTTCCTGTGCATGATTAATTTTCCGTTGTTGTGTTTTATAAATTACTGCGCTCCAACAAAACCTCCATCTCAAATATTTTCTTTAACGTAATATTTTCTTTTTAACAAGAAGATAGGGAAAGTCCGGGGAATATTGGCCGGTAAGTGCATGCACGAGTAGGCCCGCATCTTAATTCTTTTTGTTTTTCCTGAACTTGACAAGCTTCATAGATTAGAATTCAAAAGCAAGAACATTTCCGTCATCTTCAACAGCGTAACGAAACCGGTTGGAATTAGCGGATTAAAATAAGCCCACTCATGAAAGATTAGATTCACTTCTCATGTCATACTTGGACATCAGTTACGAATTTTTTATGTCCTGCCACGTCATACACATGATATCTCAGGACCGGTGAACAAATCCAGCAATTCAAATGGTTTTCAGTTGGTGTCCTCTAAATTCGGATTCACAATGCATTTCTTTCTTATAGCATGTGATTCTTTCGTTTTTATATGTATGTAAAGTGGAGGATATAGGCTTTTTACTTGATGTACTATTTTTATTTATACGGAGGTAAAATGAAGGAAGTTGGTGGTATCTATTTATAATAAATATCAAAATATAGCATATAATGCACTATAAAAATTTTATAATAAATATCAAAAGATTATATATAATGTGTTATGGACATATATATTTTATATTGTGAAATATGTATTTTAGGTTTATGGATATTTGAATGCCAATGTATTTTTTTTAGCTGGGATTAATTTTGTTTTGAAATTCATGAAATTAGGTTATAGAAAAAAAATACTCACTCACATCTGTATCTTGTTTATCTCAAATATAGTTGAATTCAACTAGATTCATTCCCAGTTTTTCGTGTTTAAAATATTTTGGCAAATTAAATTTCTTTGCTAAACATCTTATTATAAATAGATTATTTTTTTTATCCAATAAATGAACTAACCCAACCTTAACTTAATCTAATTAAAAAACTTAATTAACAAAACATTAACTTGATCTAATTAAAAAGTAATAATTTGATATAAAATATATCATTCGGTTAAATATTACATATAATGTCTTCTAAATTTTATAATAAATATCAAAAGATTATATATAGCGTGTTATGAATATATATATTAAATATTGTGAAATATATATTTTAGGTTCATGGATATTTGAATGCGAATGTATTTCTTTTTAGCTGGGTTTGATTTTGTTTATCCTATCTGTCGATTCAGTGAAATTTATGAAATTAACTTATAGAAAAGAAAAAAATAAACTCACTCAAAGTTGTATCTTATTTATTTCAAATATAGTTGCTAGATTCATTTTTTATTTTTCGTGATTAAAATATTTTGGCAAATTAAATTTCTTTGCTAAACATCTTATTATAAATAGATTATTTTTTTTATCTAATAAATGAACTAACCCAACCTTAACTTAATCTAATTAAAAAAAATTAACTAACCTCGACATTAACTTAATCTAATTAAAAAGTAATAATTTGTTATAAAATGTATCATTCCGTTTCATTTACTAACTTATTTGAAAAGTTGTTTTAATAATTTATAAAAATTATTTGAATTGTATCTTATTGATGTCAAATATAGTTGAACTTGAACTAGATTCATTCTCAGTTTTTCGTGATCAAAATTTTTAATTATTAGATTTTCTTAAATTATTCTTACATTTACAAAATGTATCGTTACGTTGAATGGTCTTTCTATATCGTGTACATAATAAGGTTTAATTGACTAAACTGGATGGTTTAGAGGGATTCACAAAGAAGCTAGGGAGGGCTGAGCGGCTGGAACCCTAATCGCCTCGGCCCTCCGGATCGTGCCTCCATTTTTCCGTGTTGCTAGAGCTTTCTTTCTGTGGGTGCCTTTGAAGACGTCTTGTTCTCTTTGCAGTGTACTCAGGTGCTTCAGCGACTTTCTGTGCGTGGTCTTATGCTTCCACCGGTGATCTTTAGCGGTGGTGTCATTGGCCTGCTCCACCTGCTGCTGCATTCTGATTTCGATGCCCTTCTGTGCGGTTGTGGCTGCGATTTATCGAGGGTTTTTGTTCTCCACCGAGATGTTGTTTTGGCTTTCATGGTGGCCTGGGTTATTTGGCTCGGATTTTCGGGAGCTTTCCTTTTCAAAAGTTGGGGTTTCATGCGCCAGGGATCCAGCTACCGCGTCGCCGCTGCTACCCCTTCTCATCCTCTGCAGCCCATTCCTTGCTAGTAGTATTGTATTGATGGCGACGGGTTGCTTCTTTCTGCAGCTCTCATTCGTTCCTCTCCTTCCAGGATTTCCATGTTTGCTTTGGATGGGGCTACTTTTCTGTGGAAGTTGCTTATGGGTCTGGTCTGGTGCTTTGGATGCAAGTGCCATTATTTTGGGGCTTGTACTTTGGGTTTTGGGGTTGGCGATTTCTTTATCTGGGTTTCTGGCTTCATGCATTTTCACCACTTTCTTGGGGTGGGTGTCCCTGGGGTGGTTGTTGTCGTGCCTTGCATGGTTTTCCCTTTTATAGGGCTTTATGTGGATCCTTTATGGGTTTGATAGGCCTTCCAGCCTGGTTTATACTGGCTTATTTCAGTGATTATTGTTCAGATGTATGTACCCATAGTGTTTTGGGTTTACATTTTTTGAGTGATTCTCTGTATTTTGATCCATGACGTTTTTACTTTGGACCATAAGCTATATTCATGTTTATGTAACATCTTTTTATCTAATAGAAAGTTGTTTTTTTTTCTTCTCAAAAATGTATCGTGTTTTATTTTTATTCGTGTTTTATTTTTAACTTATTTGAAAAGTTTGCTTTTAATAATTTATAAAAATTATTTTAATTGATACATACTATTTTTTTTGTGAGGTATAAGATTTTTTAGGTTATAGGTTCAAATTTTATGGAGAAGAATTGGGGATGAAAATTATTTTAAAATTAAATTTTTCTTCTCACACAATTATGATGATAAACATCTTATTATAAATTCATCATTCTTTTTTATCCAATAAATGAACTAACCCCAACCTTAATTTAATCTAATTAAAAAAACTAATTTGATTTTTATAGGATTTTTATATGATTTTTATATGAGAATAAGCTTCTTATCCTCAAACTTTGCTTATTTCAAATAAAATATCATTTAATATATTATTAAAACTACCATTATTTCAAAATATGGTTGAATATATTAAATGATACAACTTTGTATGGATATATTAATAATAATTTCTTTTTTCATTATAATTTATCTATTATTGGAATCACACTAGTAACTCCATCAACTTGGTTGAATATACAAAATACGTGATCTAGGTGTATATTGGTGGCCACCCACATATTCCATTTGGACCTGCACCATCAATTTTTATAGTTTTTCAGGTTCACTACAACTTACTATTTTTAGCAAGATTTCGGATCCTGCAGTCCCTGAGCCGTTTTGGGGCCCTAATGATATAGGTGAATATCATTTGCTTTTTTTTTTAGTTTTAATGCTAATTTCATTGTTTGCTGTGTTTGCAGGGTTTTTGCAATATTCTGGGGGTCTACTATGTATCCTCAACGTGCTCGTTCAACCTCCTCATCGTCTGCTCTGCCTCATCATCGTTTTTTCTTCCTCCTCATCATCTGCTCTACCTCCTCATTGTCTACTCTACCTCCTCAGTGTACTCTAGCTCCTCATATCGGTTCTAAGTATTCTTCTATCCTTTTGCCTTTAATTCTACATGCAAATCATAAGTAATGACTGTAAATTATTTTGTTAGTGTTGGTCTCTGGTTAATATATATATATATATATATATATATATATTGATGTGATTTTTATAGGATTTTTATATGAGAATAAGCTTATTATCCTCAAATTTTGCTTATTTCAAATAAAATCTCATTTAATATATTATTAAAACTTCCATTATTTCAAAATATGGTTGAATATATTAAATGATACAACTTTGCATGGATATATTAATAATAATTTCTTGTTTTATTATAATTCATTTATTATTGGAATCACACTAGTAACTCCATCAACTTGGTTGAATATACAAAATATGTGATCCAAGTGTATATCGGTGGCCACCCACCTATTCCATTTGGACCTGTACCATGAATTTTTTCAGTTTTTCAGCTTCAATACAACTTACTATTTTTAGCAAGATATCGGATCCTGCAGTCCCGGAGCCGTTTTGGGGCCCTAATGATATAGGTGAATATCGATGGCCACCGACCTATTCCATTTGAACCCCCAACATCAATTCTTTCAGTTTTTATTTTTCAGCGCAACTAACTATTTTTAGCAGTTTTTCGGGTCCTAAACTTTCGGAGCTATTTTGAGGCCCTAAATGACATTTTTTTGGGAAAAATGAAAGCAAAATGGCTCTACATAATAATTTTTTTCACTCAAAAGTTGTATTCCTCGGATATATATTTCTAGCGAGGTGTGGAGTGTGTCAAACAGAGATCACATGCCAAAGTTATGTCCTCGGGAAGTTGAAACACCAATTTCCCCAAACGGGACCCATAGTTTTGTAACTTCATCTCCTAGGGTTATGTTTTTGGATGTTTAGGGTTTTATGTTGTTTCTCAAAAATAAATAGGCCTTCGAGCCGCATTGTAACATAGTTCAGGGTCTAGTAACAGTCACATCTCTTCTCAGAGATATGCTACCAGTGCCCTAGCTCGTCTTTTCCCATCATGTGTGTATTGTAACAGAGTGGAGGGGCCTGTAGGCATCACATATCTTCTCATAGATATGCTACCAGTGCCCTCGCTCATATATCTCCATTATGTTTTTAATAGGCCTTCGAGCCTCAATGTAACACAATTCAACAGCCTGAAATCACCACAACTCTTCTCAAAGATATGCTACCAATGTCCTAGCTAGTTTCCATTATGTATGTAAGCCTATTTCAATCATTTTTTTATTAATAAAATGAAACATTATTTCTGGTGCATCTTTATGTTTATCGTTATATGTGTTTTCTGTTGTATTTCTGCATAAATATGGATTAGTGGTATCAGAGAAATCCACCCTTTCTCTGTTTTTCTTTTCATTTCCCAAACGCGGCCAGGGTATAATGAGTTCAACCTCACAAACCCCGACAATGCCCCATGGAAAAAGGAAAGAAAGATGAGGGAGCAGGAGATCCCATACAAATCTTGCTCGAGGAGGCCCTAGAGAAACAAAGGAACGTGATGATGTATAACCTTGCCCATATCCTTCAACGGATTCCCACCCCTGGCACATCTACATGGAGCATGTCCACCAATAGGTCCACGACATCCTGGACAATCCCAATTCCAAGTTCAGAAGAATTTCCCCATCATGGAGGAGCCTAACACAATGGGGACCATTGCTTCTTAAGGAGTTAGTAATGATCCAGGTGGATATCAGTGGCCACCCACCTATTCCATTTGGACCCGCACCATCAATTATTTCAGTTTTTGACCTTCAAGAAAACTTATTATATTTAGCAGGTTTTTGGGTCCTGCATTCCTGAAGTTGTTTTGGGGCCTTAATGATCTAGGTGGATATCGATTGCCACCCACCAATTCCATTTCAACCCCCACCATCAGTTATTTAATTTTTTAAGTTTCAGCACAACTTACTATTTTTTGTAGTTTTTCGGGTCTTAAACTTTTCGAGCCATTTTGAGGCCCTAAACAACATTTTTTGGGGAAACTAGGAGCAAAATGGGTCTCTAGGCCAATGTTGCTCACTCAAAAGTTGTAGTTCTCTGATATATATTTATAACGAGGTATGGAGCATGTCAAACAAAGATCGCATGCCAAAGTTACATCCCCAGGAAGTTGAAACAAAAATTTACCCAAACGGGACCCATAGTTATGGCGCTTCATCTCCTAGGGTTAGGTTTTTGGATGTCTATGGTTTTACATTATTTCTCAATAATAAATAGGCCTTTGGGCCTCATTTTAACACAGTTTAGGGGATGGTAGCCATCACATCTCTTTCGAGAGATACACTACCAATTCCCTAGCTCGTTTCTTCCCATCATGTCTATATTGTAACAGAGTGGAGGGGCCTATAGTTGTAACATCTCTTCTTAGAGATATGCTACCAATGACCTCACTCATGTATCTCCATTATGCCTTTAATAGGCCTTCAAGCTTCAATGTAACACAGTTTAGGGGCCTGTATCCACCACATCTCTTCTCAAAGATACGCTACTAGCACCCTAGCTAGTTTCCATTATGTATGTAAGCCTATTTCAGTCATATTTTATTAATAAAATGAAGCATTATTTCGGCTTCATCTATGTGTTTATGGTTATATGTGTATTATTTTTCTTTCCTGCATAAATCTAGATCAATACGTCTCGATTCTACAAGTAGAGGATGATATGGAATCCAAATACCTTTGATTTTATTAGGTTAGTGCTTACAAATTATGTGAGATTGAACTATACAGGTGTAATAATTCTTACTAGCTTAGCTTGAATAAGGATGGTACTCAGATTATATACTAGTATCTTATATGGAATGATTGAACAAAATTCATTTGATTACGATAAGCTTATGACTTATACAACAAGCTTAGTTTAATGTGTACACACCTTTATATCACCATGCATAATACATGGTTTATCATGAAAATGATACTAGCGATTATAGATAAAGGTGATCATATTTTAGCACATACATTACCATTACAACTGATATTTTATGTTTACTTATGGAATACTAATGGTGATAATAATATCCATAATAAAGGGTGTGTAATTGATTGCAATACAGGGATAAGGGTAACATAAGATCATATGACATGTGTATAAGGAAAGATATTGTGTAATTACAAATATAATGATGATTACGCTCGTAGTTACATTTTTTTCCCACTAGTAATACCATGATATCAATGTGTGAATTGAGCTAATCCTTTCAATGAAACAATAATATTATACATAGAAGTGATTCCATTAATCTATGTGAATAGTTGAAGCTTGTTAAGCTTGTAACACAAGGTAAATCTTTCCCTAATATAGTGATAATTATGAGTAATATGTAAGAACTTGTTATGAATAGAAGCATGTAAAGTAGAACCGTAAGAATAGGATAAGTGATATGAGAAATACTTACGTTGTAATAAAATCTTAGTTTATAGAAGTGTTCTAGTGTTATGATTACTATGAATACCATATACAACCATATATGATCTCGGGTTAGCTTATACCATACGTGTCGTATATGGAAATTGCTAGTGTTATAATAGCTTAGTATGATTACTATGTTATTCCCATACATGGAGGTTTTTACATATTCTAATACACATATGATGTGTCATTTAGTTGATACTAGCAACTCCATTAGGGAAAATTTGCATATTATAAGGGTAGTTTAAACCCCTCGTTATTAAGGTAATACACTATATAGTATGCTAACCATTTCTTACCTTAATTTGAATGTTTCTCCATCAAATTGAATGAGTAAAATACGTTGATCTGGCGATGACACAAGCAATAAGAAAAATAAATAGGATTCGTACATCTTCAATGGTGTTCAAACTATGTATTCTCTATAATATAACAACCTACATGCTTATGAGGTAGTGTATAGAGTGAAATCACAGTAATCAGAGTGCTTATACATGATACATATCCAATATTAGAGAATTGCAAGTAATATCCACAATGTATCAATCATTATAGTATAGATTAACTCACTTAGTGTGCTTAATAAGGTACAATTTCTCCATAATAAGTGGAATAATATGTACAATATTGATAAGTTGTAATATAGTCAATATAGAAGTAACGCACATACTTTACATAACTAACTCATGTCAAAGCTTCCACATAATAGTGATCAAGTGAATATGCATAATATATGTAAGACTCTATTGTAAGTTGAGGTATAAGGATCATAACTCTTGTGATACTAGCTTATGTAAGCTAAGAGTGTAAGCTAAGTAAGCATCAACATGATTAAGTTTATGTCAATATGGGCACTCCTACTAGTTTTGATTACTCACCAAGTGTCATTATGATACTCTATCCTACTAATTAGGTAAACATCGATAATGAGTATCATCCTCTCTTGCTCTTACTTAACCCATTTCCATGTTAATAATGTATCTATAATAGTTTAAACAAAGCCTGTATATAAGATATATATAACTATTAGAATGATAGTAGTAATAAGATTTGAACCATTATACACTATACTAATGTGATATGTGAAATCACCAAACTATTACGATTCATATGACATTCATACTTTCCTTATCATAGATAAATACCATGCTAATGATTACTCGGTAAAGGTAGTGAATTATCCCTAATAAAGGTGATAGTAACAACAATATTCCTATGATTCCACTAGTGATATTTAAAACATACCTGTTTATTTTGTATTCAACCTCATGAATAAGAAGAAATGTCTCTCTAATAAAAGTTCTTAGGTGTCATGTATATTCAAGCAAGCTCATAAGCACCAAAATATGTGTAATTACTAGTAGTATTGATTCCATACATGTTAAGAGCTATTACCATACCTGGAGTACTATTATGTATTCACTGTTTCAGATTGGTCTAGATTATCCTGTTGATTAGGTAAAATAAACATATATAAACATAATACGCCATAGTTTTCATTAGATACATTTTATAGATATAGTGTAATGCAACTCGTAGTAATCTCTAACCCATAAGCATCACCCTAATCAAACATTTCGGTTTAAGTGTATAGGCGTATTCCATGAAGATCATAATATTTACTGTTTCCATATGTATTACTAAGCTCTATATGTATAATCCAAGAAATGATAGTCACCATAACAGTATTTCATGTACAGTATATTGTAAGCAACTTTTAATGGGAATCAGTCACTTATCTAGGTTAGTTACAAGAGTAATACATGCAATGAAAAGACCACTCATATATACTTACTTTGTGTTGTTAATCTATGTTCATATAGATGTTTCCATAATAAGGATGATATAACACATATTCCCTATATGAAGATATTGTACAAATTTGAGTAATAGGTTGTGTGATAGATAGACTATAATCTCATACATAAGTTGTGATTAATAGTGATTACTTATGTGGTATGCAATATTGCGACAAACAATGTCCTCCAAAGGAAAATGAATATACTTCGAAGAACAACAAACAATTAATCATAATATATTGCATTGATATAAGGCTTTGTAATAGCTATGGAGTATGGATCCAATGGAATTGTAGTTTTTACCAATTCTGAACCTGTGTAAAACCAGATGAAAGGCGTGTACCGAGTTAATAAGGAGAGGCTAAAAAAACTACATGGAAAAGTAAACAATATTGTTACACAATTTCAATCATTTAGTATAAGATCACATTATGCAAATGTTAATAAGATCTCTGGTGATATATTGTATGGGGTGATGCCAATTCAAGATTTATATGTCAAAGATGAATTAGTTTTGAGATGTTTTCCATCAAAATTTATTGATGGACATTGTAAGATATCTTTGATATGTGTGTGTTTTTTAGTTATAAATGTGTCATTGTTAATGACCATTTTATTTTTTCAATTATATACCAAGTGTGCTCCCACTATGTAAGTATAACTTGGTGAAATTTATGTTTTAGAAAATTTTGTATTTAATTTTCAAAATGTGCACCCAATATGTAGGAACAACTTTGTGAACTTCATGTTTTAGAAACTTTTGTACTTAATTTTCAATGTGCACAAATTCAATTTCCTTTTGTTTAAATATTCAAGTTAGTTTTACACATCCATTGGTGCTTCACATTGTGCTCCAACATTTTTGTAAATTACATCAATTTTTTGAATTATTTTTAAATATTTTTAAATAGTAATTTTAAATGCACAAGATAACTTTTTAGACATCATGTATATCTATGTATCATGGATGATCATTTGGCACATGACTCTTAGAGGATTTAAACATCATGTGTGTGTATATATATATATATATATATATATATATATCATGGAGGATGATCATTTTCGACGTGATTCTTCTAGGTGAACATCAATAGAGTCCTATGCCTCTACGAGAGAGGGGGATCATGGATCGGGAAATGTACATCATGTTCATGGTATTTATATAAATACATGACTTTTTTAATGCCATTTGAATATATAATATTGTCCCCATACATACATGGACGCATATGGAATTGACTTTTTTATCAATTTAGTGAGTTGAATTAATTTTTAATAAATTTGGAGGGAAAGAGTATCTACTTAGTGAATGGAGGGCCATGGTTCACACAATCGTGGTATGATTCACACAATATACTCTATCATATGTATGTATGTATGTATGTATGTATATTTGAATTGATTAGAAATTCTATATTTTTTATGTAGCGTCGCTCTCGTCGCATGAGGGTGGTGTTGGTGGCACACATTCCCCTACTGCAAAATGAATGGTTGGTAGCCAATACCATAAGGGTGGTGGTACACATTCCTAGAGTGGCCAATCAATGGGTGGTCATGCTGGTTCTAAACCAATGGGTGGTGGCCAATCAATGCGTGGTAATGCTAGCACTCAACAATCTCCTGCTGAGCATGATACTCCTCAGCCATCTTGAGTGGCCATAAATTTGAATATTATAATCATTCAATTGTTAAATTGTTAAATTATTTATATAATTATTTTTATTGTTAAAAGTAAAATTTGCACAAATTTGTTCACATGTTTTTTTACTTATACATAATTTTATATATTAATGCAGAGGGTGAAAATGTTGCTCGAAAAAGACGTAGTCTAGATCAGGTAATTCAATAATAAGGTTGTACACCAACCATGACTTATCCATCTAAAATTCAATATTATTACCTTGGGAAACAAACATCCAAAAATGCACATTACAAAAGTGCAAACATATGTATTAAAAATTGAGGAATGATATTGTGTATTTCAAAATCCCAGCAAAGAGTTAAGAAAGCTTACAAATAGTTACGTACTCTCTAAGAACACCTGTAGATGCTTAAAAAAAGCTTGGGAAAACCACTGCTACTTTTGTAGAAGTGATGAGGAAAAGAAAAGAAGCACTAATTGGTCCCGATACATGGGGCAATGTTAAAAACAGGGCTATAAAAGAAATGGAAAAATATATGTTCAATTTCAAATAAGGGCATGTTGTGGCTCATTTGCATTTACCTTTGAAATATTTTTCAAAACAACAAAAAAACATATATGATAGGAAATGTAAAAATTTGTGTGTCATAGAAGAATTTTGATTTATATGTTTGTACATTAACATTACGTGATGAGATGTGAAGGTGGGTTGAGTCGGGCTCATTCACATGAAAAAAAGTTCAAGAGTCAGACCGATGGGCATGTTTAGAACATTGCACACTGGACAGGGTGGAGTCGGGCACATTCGAAAGCTTAGGAGGGAGTACCGTAGGAGAACACTGGATAAGCTCAAGAGGATTACACTGTGGAGAATATGAACTAATTTCCCAAAGGCAGATAAATGGCACATTTCCCTTAAAACTTAAGAGTTTTGGAGGAGGCACAAAAGGAAAAACAGATGGTCAGGATCAAAGTGGAGATCAACAAGGGAGCAGTGAGGACCGCTGGATCTACGCCTAGATCAATGGCAGAGGTTGACTCTCATATCACATATCGGCGAGTTTTAAATTGATATGTTAAGGAATCGCAAGTTAAACTGTTTAAAGTGTGATGTGATGCATATCAGCAAAGGAGCATCATGGACCATTCGATCTGGGCATTGATCAACAATGGAGATCAAATCGTATATTGCATATTGGAGAGTTTTACATTTATATGATAATAAATCGCAAGTTGAACTGTTTAATTTGTGATGTGATTAGTCACAAAAATAGTGAAATGCGAAGTGCGGGCGATGACGTGGGAAAATGATGTGGCAATGAAATGGTGATGACATGGCTATGACATGGCAAGCTCACATGGAAGATGACGTCACCTCGACCCCACGGATCGCAGGTAATTTAAGGTGACGTGGAAGTGTCATGGCACAATGACATGGACCTAGCCTGCATACCACAAATCACAAATTTTAAAAGTTAAGTGCAAAGAGTAAGTGTTATAATCAGCAAAGTGCGATGTGAGATGTGGTGGGGCCTGATCACAAATCACAAATACCAAGTTATAAATGATAACTGTGGGAGGTAAGTGATAAAGTCGTTGAAGTGCGATGTGTGATGCCACATGGGACCCAATCACATAGTGCTTATCGCAATTTTTAGAATATAAGTGCTAAGGAAAAGTTAAAGACAACCAAATGAGAAGTGTGGTTCGAAGATGAAATATAAAGTATTTCAACTCTGGGCTTATCAATTTTGTGCAGCATTTTATGAAGAAATAGGAATAAAAAGAGAGAGATACTCGGGTAAGTGACCCGATGCAGAGCCAAGGAGAAGAGAAGATTAAACATAGCAAGCATGCGTAGAAGAGAAAATGATTCAGATTTATGCAGGAATGCGACAGAATACAGAAATAACCATAAACATAGAAATACAGTGGAAATAAGGCTTCATTTCATTAATATTAAATCACAAAAATATGCTTACAAGTACGATGGAAATAAAATAGCTAGGGTGTTAGTAGCAAATCTCTGAGAGGAGATGTGGCGACTACAGACCTCTGAACTATATTAAAATGAGGCTTGAGGGCTTATTTATTATGGAGAAACAATGGAGAATTCCAAACATCCAAAAACCTAACCCTAGGAGATGAAGCACCAAAACTATGGGCCCCGTTTGGTAAAATTGGTGTTTCAACATCCCAGGGACATAACTTTGGCATACTATCTCTGTTTGGGGCTTCAAAACAGCTTCGAAAGTTGAGGACCCGAAAAACTGCTAAAAATAGTAAGTTGTGAAAAAAATTGAAAGAGACAATGGTGGGGCCCCAAGTGGAATAGGCGGGTGGCCACCAATATCCACCTGGATCATTCCTCTGCCCTTAGGAAGCAATGGTCCCCATTACGTTGAGTTCCTCCATGAGATGAGGAAAATTCTGTTGAACTTGGTCCCTGGTGAACCACTTGCCTTGGTGCTTGAGTTGGCCAGCTTTGACAACCCGATACGGTTGGATCTTCTGTCGGCGAGTGTTCTTGATTTGCTTTTCCATGATACATTATGTGGTGGCCTGCTCCATGCAGTCTGGGTTTAACTCTTTTGGTGTGAGTTCTTCTGCAATGTCAGAGGTGTCCAATAAAGGTGGGAAGTAGGGATGAAGGCGGTCTACATTGAATACTGGGTGTAGACCAAGGGATGGTGGAATACTAAGCTTGAAGGCATTATTCCCTACAGCCTTGGTGTTGGTGTATAGCCCATATCTAGGCAGGGGAATCTTGCAGTGGGGTCTAGTGAGGCGCTCCTTCTGCCAATGTAGCCACACTTTTTCGCCCACTTGGAAGTTGTGTGGCACCCGATGTTGATCATGTCATTACTTGTACTTAGCATTGGATCTGTCTAATATGTCATGAACCTATTGGCAGATGTGCTGAATGCACTAGATGAAGTTGCTTTCTTAGTCCGCTTCATACTGGACATGAGCTGAATCAACCTGAGTAGTTGAAAATGGCATGACTATGTGAATGGGACATAGTGGCTAGAATCCCAAGCCCACCTAAAAGGCGCTGTGGCTGGTTGAGCTGTGGAGAGCCTAGTTATAACTCTGTTGTACATAGGGAAGGCTCACATCCCATGTGCATGAATGCTTTAAATTGTACATGCGTAGAATGTGCACAATCATCCTATTGAAGACCTTTGTCTGCCATTAGTTAGGGGATGGAAAGATGTGGAATTGGTGAGCTTGGTGTCCAGCATTGACTAGAGGCTAGACCAAAATGTGCTAAGGAACCTGCTGTTGCGATCTAATATGATAGATTGTGGGATCCCAAAGTGCACCCACACTCATTCAAAGAAGAGTTTAGCAGTGGCTTATGTTATTATATTCTTCTTGCAGGCCGACATAATGGCCATCCTTGAGAATATGTCGACGACCACAAAAACACAGTCATTTCCATGCTTAGTAGAAGGAAGGCCTGACATGTAATCCATGGAGGTAGATTCCCAAGGTTGACTAGGGGTAGGTAGTGGAGTATAGAGCACTTGCTTTTTGATGGTCAGTTTGGCAATGGCGCATGTAGTGCAGGATCTGATGTACTTCTCGACATCCTGTCTAAGGTTTGGCCAATAGAAATACTTCTACAACACTGCCACTGTTTTCTCGACCCCAAAATGCCTAGAAACTCGATTTTAGTGTGCTTTCCATATCATCTTGGCATGCTCGCTTGAAGGAACACAAAGACGTCCTAGGTGACATAATAGTGCATCTTGGAGGTGAAAATTTGGAACTTGCGTACGCCCCAAGAGTGCCTTGTATGTGTGGCTAAATTCTGGATCGCTCTTGTGGAGAAGTGGCCAATCAGAAGTCTCATGCCCACAAGAGTTGAGAATGGTGGTTATGGCCACGATCGGTGGTCAGTTGAGGCAATCTGCAACATTATTGGTGCTACCCTTCTTGTACTTGATGTTCAAATGAAATTGTTGCAGATATGTGGAACACTTCTGATGGCAATCATTCTGCAACTTCCCTTGTGTCTATATAAAGTGAAAGGGTTGGTGGTCTGTGTGGATGATTGTCTCCTTCCCCAAAATGTAATTCTTCCATTGTCGACATCCCTGCACAATGGAATCCATTTCTTTGTCATAAGTGGGATACTTTCGAACTGTGTCGGACAATGTCTGACTGTGATATGCCACTGGATGCCCCTGTTGAGTAAGAAATGCCCCAATAGCATAGTTAGAGACATTTGTCTCAATCTCAAATGGCTGTTGCAAGTCTAGTAATGTGAGAACTGGGGAAAAGCACAGGTGATGTTTCAATTCTATGAATGCCTTCTGTTGAGATTCAGACCAATATAATTTTTCTTTCACTCCTCCCTTGGTGACTTGACTCAATGGGCAAGTGATATGAGAGAATCCCAACATGAACTTGCAGTAGAAATTAGCAAGACCCAGAAAGATGCGAAGCTCTGTTAGGGTGGTTGGCGCTGGCCAATCCCAAATGACTTGGATCATGGCTGGATCCACATGCACCCCCCTTTCATCAATAATGTATCCTAGATATTGAACCTGGGTCATGCCAAAAGTGCACTTCTCCAAATTGGCACACAACTTGTGCTACCGTAGTGTTTGGAGGACTTCTCGGATGTGGTGGAGGTGCTCTTCCCAAGTCTAGATGAAGATAACAATGTCATTCAGGTATACCACTACAAATGAGTTGGTGAATGGACACAAGATGTCATCCATCAACCTCATGAAGGTTGAGCGAGAATTTGTCAATCTGAAAGGCATGACGAACCATTCGAAAATGCCCTCCTTGGCTTTGAAGGTAGTCTTCCACACATCAGAGGGTTCGATTGGTACCTGGTGATACCCTAACTTCAAGTCGATCTTGCTGAAATATTTTGCCCCTTTGAGTTAGTCAAGAAGGCCATCAATCCATGGGATGGGGTACCTATTCCGGACAGTGATCTTGTTCAACGCCAGATAATAAATACAGAGTACACGATTGGGCTCCCACAGGGTAATGAACTTGGCCGAATGTGACCTTTCTGTAGTAGCTCCTGAATCTGCCTCTTGATTTCATCATTCTCCAGAACAGAGTGCCTATAGATTGGTCTATTGGGTAGCGATGCACCTGTGGTTAGGTCAATGGGGTGCTTGACCTGATAGTGTAGAGGCACCCCTATGGGTGAGGTGAAGATGTCCCCGTACTCCTCCACAACCTTGTCCATTTGTTGTTGTCGTGCAAAGGAGCCATGTCTGGAGGTCGTGGCCATAGTCTTCTTCTTGCCCTGGGGGCGGATCATCAGCAAAAAAAATTTCCTGGTTTGGGAAATGAGCTTACTGCATTTTTTTGCAGTGACCAAAGAGATAGTGGGAAGCGGTGGTACCTCTTGTATCTTGTACAATTTATTTTCCAAAGTAACAATAACAGTGAGAGGTCAGGACTCATACACAGCATGTCGCTTCCACAAGTATGGTTGGCCTAATAATACATCAGAAACATCAATAGGAGCAATTTCACACAATACCTCATCCATGAAGGGCTTGATGCTATAGGGAAGGCAGCACTATTGGCTGACACAAAGATCCCGTCCTTGGTGAAGCCACTCGATGGTATATAGTTGTGGGTGCGTTGTGGTTGGCAAGCCCAATCGCTTCATGACATCTACTGAAATGAGGTTCTTTTGTCTCCCATTTTCAAAAATGAACCATAGTGGAGAACCCTTTACCCACAGCTGGGAGTGGAAAAGATGCTCTGCCTCCTCTTGATCTTCTAGTTCCTCCTTTTGGATCTTCTTAGTGGCAACAATGGTGTTGGGCTCCACATCAATAATATACATCCATTTTTCATTCACCTTATCAAATTCTCATTCAGAGTTGGAGCATGCATCTGATTCAGAAGCCCTCATCTCGGCCACCATCGACTGCTTGGTCTCACACTCACTTGCGTTGTGAGTGGAGCTCTTATGGAACTCACACCACTTTCCCGTGTCCTTCTTTGGCTTCGCGGTGTTGTTATTTGCTTGTGTCTTTGGCAGGTTGTCTTGGGATGCCATGCCTTGGCTTTGTCCTTTTTTCTATGGTTTGGAGGCACCTTTCCCTTGCTTTTGATTCACATATCCAAAGTCTCATTTTTTTTGTTTGAATTTTTGCTCAATCTTGGCAGCATATCGATATGCCGTACCAAGCGAGGAGATGTCGAGGAACTCCATTTCCTCCTGAATGTATATGTGCAAACAACCGTAATACTTTAGCACCAAATGTTTCTTTGAATCTTTGATACCCAACTTTGTGCATAGGGTATGGAAGAGATTCGTTAGCTCATGCACATCTTGATCCCTTTATTGTCGCAGCATGGTCCATTGTATGTACTTGTCCTCATAGCTCCCCATGGGATAGTATTGTTACTTGATGGCATCTTGGAATGAATTCCAGGTGGGTACGACTCAGAACAAAGAGGGTTTTGTCTCATCCATTTTCTCACAGTAGGTTTCCCACCAGTCCTTGACATGGGGGGTAGCTTTAAGGAGTGAAAAAGTAATCTTTTCCTGGTCAGAAAAATCATGAACTGAGAAATATCCTTCTAATAGATTCAACCATCTATCTACAACATTTGCATCTATTTGACTCTCAAATATGGGAATGTCAAAGTTTACTTGTACCTTAAAGGGAGTCGCACCTCCAGAGTGGTTGCTGGATGCATATGTGTCGCCGGTGTGTAGTTGTTGAAGGATCTGGGCAAAGTTATCCATAATTGAGTTCCTTTTTTTTTCGAGGGCCTCCTCGAGCAATATTTTGATAGGATCTCCTGCTCCCTCATCTTTCTTTTCATCCCCCATGGGCGTCCGTCGGGGTTTATGAAGATGATCTTGCAAAGGTTCCACCAGATTAAGCCCTAACAGCTTATACCCCGACCTCGTTGGGAACATGCAAATAAGGATAAAAAAAAATCAGACCGCTCTGATATCACTGATCTAGATTTATGAAAGAACACAATAGAATACAAAAATAACCATAAACATAGAAATACAGTGAAAATAAGGCTTCATTTCATTAATATCAAATCACAGAAATATGCTTACAAACATGATGGAAATAAAATAGCTAGGGTGCTGGTAGCGAATCTCTGAGAAGATATGTGGCGACTACAGACCTATAAACTGTATTACAATGAGGCTCGAGGGCCTATTTATTATGGAGAAACAATGGAGAATCATAAACATCCAAAAACCTAACCCTAGGAGATGAGGTGCCGAAACTATGGGCCCCATTTGGGTAAATTGGTGTTTCAACTTCCCATGGACGTAACTTCGGCATACTATCTCCGTTAGGTGCTTCAAAATGGCTCTGGAAGTTCATGACCCAAAAAAATGCTAAAAATAGTTAGTTATGAAAAAAAATGAAAGAGACAATGGTGGGGCCCCAAGTGGAATAGGCCGGTGGCCACCAATATCCACCTAGATCAGGCAAAGTAAGGTAACAGGTAACATGAGGACATCGTTTGAAATACAAAAGGCATAGGTGGAGTCAAGCGAAGAACATATAGTGGCACTATGAGAAGCAATATAGCTGGGTCAAGTCAAGCACTGAGGCATTTTTAGAGAAATGTGAAGCTACTTCATCATGACCAGAAAGGACACCTCATCACTTCAGGAGGACGCATCGACAACATAATATTCAAGAAAATAAACAATATTTCCAGTTTTAATTTGTTTTATTTGTATGATTTCATAAGTAATATTAACAGTTTAGGTACTTGAGTAGTTTCAAGAAGTTCAGCAGTTACAAAATACTTTGAGGTATTTAAGTAGGTTGAAATAAAGAGAATGGGTTGCGAGTTTTGAACCTCTGGATGATTGTTAATTTGGTACTAAATTTTCTGAGAAATTAATGAAAGAAAATCAAGTTTCCTACACATGTTTATGTTGATATGTCTTTCCAGTTTCGCTCTGTGTTTATTCCTCTTTGATTGAAGTGAGGTAATGTAGCAGTCGGTCTCTTAATTACATATGTGATTAAGAGTTAAATAAACTTAATTTGCGCTCCTTCACTTCATCTCTTCTCTCTTCACATGCTCCTGTTGAAACTTTAAAGTAATAGATTATGTGTTTACAACATATTATTTCGAGTTTCCTCTCTCTTGATTATTTTCCTCCGAAACTTAAAAGTGATATATTCTGCTTCTAAGCATACAATTTTGAGTTTCCTTGCAGTTCTTCATTTCATTTAATTCAACTATAAACATTTTATGGCATTGTGAAGGCTTTCATTATATCATATTATTGAGGGTATTAAGTAATTGAATTCAAAAGGTGTTAAATAGAGGCCATTTGATATTTTGATTGTGACATACATTTATAAAATGTATTAAGCATTGATTCCATACCACAACCAATTGATTGTTTCTTGAGATACAACATCTGCTAGCACTGTTTCTAGGGATGAAGAAACAAATTTTATTTTTCATTGGGTTTTTTACGTCATTTCCTCTGGTTGTTCGATGAGGAGGAAATATTGAGCTGTGTTTTTTATTTTCAAAACTCTTTCTTTTAAAGTGCCTCACACGAGGTCTAATACCTCATAGCAGATAGTCCCTTCTTTGCAAGATCTAGAAAGATCAGTTTCTAAAAAGGCTGAGAAACTTGAAACTCCTTCAACACCTGATCCTACACTCTCTTATCCTAGGAGCAGTTCTCATAACCCTTTGTTTGAAGATATTTCCAAGGATCTCTCTTTCTTGGAACAATATTCTCCTTCCACACCCATTCATTTTCAAGAACCTAACTTAGAGGAACTTTCTTTCGAGTCCGTTTATTTTACCTTCAGTCAAGCTCAACCAAATATAGTTGTTGGCTCTTCTTCCATTGTCCATAAACCCACTCCCATATCAGTTTTGTCTCCACATTCATTCACTTTCACAGTAGGTTCATCAACCTCAACTACCCAAGGAAAAATTAACCAAGGGAAAATATGCCACCACCAGCCTTTTTGTTGAACATATATGCTCCACTAAGCCTTTTGCAACCAATGAATTTCATGCCTCCATAATACCTAATATTACTTCCTCGTTTCACTGGAGAAGATGAAGTAAATGCAAAACAAAATTTACCCTTGTTTTACACTTTTTCTTATAATTTAAATGTGGAACATCTTGATTTTGTGACGAGAATATTTGTGCAGTTTGTAGATGGAGAGGCTATAAAATGGTTCAAAAGTTTACAAAATGGTTCAATAAATAACTAGGAAGAGTTAGAAACTCAATTCACTCAGAGATGCGGAGGAAAGAGAGGTCATGGTTACTCATTGACAGAGTTTAATGCAATTGAAATAAGGCCCAATGAAAGCATTTCTAAGTTTGTAAAAATATTCAACAAATTTTACAATATTCTACCTATAGAGATGAAGCCGCCCCCCACCCCCCACCCCCCCAACCCTCTAGGAGAAAAAGTAGTTTTTACTGGGGCTTTTGAAGCTGATTTTAGCTTTACATTGGGAGAGAGAAGAGCCCCTGCTCTTGAGCAGATATAGACAGATGCTATAGAGATCGAAGATAATATGACTTCAGTTGGGAAGGAAAAAGGAAAACAACTAGTCAAGAGAAGGGGAAATAAAAATAATAATCATCACAGGATCTAAGAATTGAATATGTGAAAAAGATGATGAAAACTTTGACAAATAACCTAGCTAAGATGGAATTGGAAAATAAAAACTCCCAAAGGCAAGAAGAACAAAACTGAGGGGGGTTTAACCCTCAATTCAGAAGACATCCCCTGCAAATTTTGCAGAGGGAAAGAAGATATCAAGACCAGGTTCAGCCACCATTGTATATAGAAGCATCAATTGGAGAGCTAGTGGAAGATGAACAAAGGGAGGCTGAGGATCAGGTATCCGATATGTATAAAATAGAAGAGGATGAAGAGGAAGATTGTGAGGGAGAATATGCTGAAGCTGAAGTATATTTTGATCAAGATGAATTGGATGAATATTGTATGAAATTCATATATTTCAGGCAAGCTAAGTTACATAAAAAGTATAATTTAATGTCTATAAAGAGATCCATAGTGCCGAATGATGAAGGTGAACAAAAAGGTTCCATTCCTCCTTAAACAATGACTCCACGAAAAAAAGACCTGGTGAAACAGGTCAGTAGGGGGAAATAACATGCAAAATTCACTTAATAGAACAAATGTGCAGCATGGTGAATATTCCCAAAAAAAAACTGTTGACATTAATATTTTGGAGAGAGTTGTTCCTGCTCCTGAACAAACGAAAAATTATAGAAAGAGTGAAGAAGAAATTTGAAAGAACGTTAAGAAAACTCATGCTTTAAATTTGGAAAAAGAGTTGGAGAAGGCTAAGATTCAGGTGCCTCTTCTAGAATTAGCTAAAATGCCAGCTTAAAAGAAAGAAATTTCAAAATTTATTAATCTCACACAGATGGAAGATATAAGTGACACAATGAACTTACAAGAAGAAAAGCAAGTCGTCACCTTTGGTCCTCATGTAGAAAAAGTAGATCCTCATGTTCCACCCTTCTATATTTCTCTGTTGCTTCAAGATTTTACTCTACATAATTTCATGTTGGACTCAACAGCGTCGCATAATCTCATGCAATTTTCTATTATGAAGGAACTGAACTTGAATATTACCAAACCTTATAGGGATATTTATTCATTTGATTCTGAAAGGGTGAAATGCGTTGGGTTAATTAAATATGTAGCATTATCGTTCACACAAATCCCAACAAAGAGTATAGTTATGGATGTAGTGGTTGCTGAGATACCAGACAGGTTTGGAATGCTCCTGTCAAGATCTTGGGTAGAAAAATTGGGAGGTGTTCTAAAATTAAATTTCACTTATGCTATCATTCCGGTTTTTAATGGGGAAGAAAGGATATTGTATAGGAAAACAAGGTTTGTGAACCTCCAAGAAATATGCAGAAAATTCCCCCATTTATAGTCAAGAAACAAAAGGTCTCTCTTGTTTAATGTTGCATGAACATGTAGAATTTGCTGAAGACACAGGAAAGTAGCTCTCTTCAGAAATTTTATATACTGAGCTACACTCAAGGAAGATTTTGAAGTGCTACTTTGATGGTGCCTACTCCAAGGAAGGTCCATGTGTTGGATTCTTGCTGATATCACCTGAAGGTAACCTCATGCCCTGCTCTTTTAAACTAGAATTTGATTCAACAAACAATGTGGCTAAGTATGAGGCCTTAATCTCAAGCCTTCAAGTTTCTAAACATATGGGAGTCAATGCATTTCAATTTTTGGTGACTCTGAATTGATGATAAGGAAGATTAAAAATCATTGTCAAACCAAGCATCTGAGGTTAAGATCAAATAGGAATGAAGTTTGTGATATGATAGAAAACTATTTTGAAGCCTTGAATCTTCAGTTTTTTCCAAGGGAGGAGAATAGATTGGCATATTCTTTAGAAGTTGCGGCCTGTAATATTCCAAAATTTTAGCCTCCAAGCTAAATGGAATATTAGAGTTGTTTTATCACTAGGTAGGTGAATAAATGGGTAGGGAGGCCCATTAACCTCTTTAGAGGGATCAATAACACTCCTAATGTGGAAGGGGGTAAGAATAAGTAGCTAATTTGATCACCTTTGGGTGTGAACAGAGATGGGATCATGTTGATTCTATCAATTTTGACCAATTCAACCAAGCTATCTAGATACTTTGAACTTCCTTGATGGACAACACAGTTTTGGTGAAGGAAAAATTGCATGGGCTTGATGGCACATGTGGATGGGACCCAATGTGAAGAGGTTGACTTGCTATATATGGATATGATGGGAGCCTTTGTTATTCATGTTTTGGATTATTATTTTGTATATGGTCTGTTTAGACTACTTGCATTCCTTTACTATTTACTAGGGTTTTTGTGTTGTTTAGCACTGGGTGTTCCCAAGCGATAATCCCACCTCTTTCCTTGAGAGGCCTCTTGGAAGAGTATTTTATTCATTTCCACATTAAGGTTTCCAGACCAAGCTACAACTTTCTTCATCAGCGCAATTTCTGCAGGTTATTGTGTTGTGTTGCAGGGTGCAGCAGTGGAGGAGAGAAATATCCATTTTTTCAGCTTATTTTCCGGTGAGGGGACCATCCCTTCATCTATTGATTTGATTGAGTGTTGTTGCAGATGATAGATCATTCCTTCAGCCCCATATCAGCATTCATTCCTAGGGAGTGCCTAAGTCAGGTAGCAAAAATGTAGTGGGCAACTCAAAAAAGGCCGAAAATCCAAACTTCAACGCTGGCGAAACCATTTCTGGGTTTTTCTGATTTTTTTGAGTATAATCTGAGGTGAAAAGCGCAGATCATTCTGAGCAATCAAACAGCCTTCCACACATGGTTCTTCATCATAATAAGAGCATTTTCCAGCAACAACACACATTTCCAATGCTTGGTTTCTTTGGTGTATTTCAGCCATCTTGTGGCTTGAGTGCATTCCTTTTGGAGAAATATGTACTTTCATTTGATGTTGATATATAATGTATGGCTCATTTTTTTTCTGCCAATATTTATGATGTTTTGATGTATTCCAGCATTTTTCCAGTTCTACATGTTTAATTCTTATTTTACCGTAGTTGGAATTGTGCATATGTTTTATATTCCTATCTTTTCCATTTTGGAATATTACAGTGGTATCAAAGCATAGTATTGGCTCAGCCTGTGGAATTTAGCCATGATAATATCAGAAGGAGGGGAAATGAATAGAAAGAAGACTCCATTGTGTGGAGAAAGAAAGGAAGATAGGCTTACAAAGCTTCTTCCAAAATCTATGCAGTGCATCAATGAAGATCTTAAAAAGATGACAGGAGAGTTGAAATCTCATGAGGAGTTTGTATCTAGAGCCAAATCTAGATTGAAACATGATAGGTTTGAGCATACAGCTACACCCTATTATGCATAGCACAACCAAATTCCCAGATCGACAATGGAAGAGATGGAAGAAGAGAAAATTCCAAAGAGGGGAACTCTTAGTAATTTTCTACACGAGTATGAATCTCAAACTCAAAAGTTTAGAGATCATATCACTTTCAAAGAGTTTTGCAAGATCACGGTGGAGAGGAGCAAGCTGCATGACATGGATAGATTTTCTCTATCTACCTTTGATGGATCCCCAACTTGTTGAGCTAAAGCTTGGGTGGAGGAGTTGTGTAATTATTTGCAGCAGTACCAAGTTTATGAAGATGAAGCCATCAGAGTTGCAGTGTTGCACTTTGAAGGTAAGGCCTATGCTTGGTGGATGTTTGAGTCATTCTCATTGAAAATTTTTAATACTTCTTATTTTGCAAATTTCATTAAGATATTGGTAGAAAGGTTTCATAAAAAACATGAGATAATCAAACCAATGAAACTTTTGCATAAGTTGGGAGGACTTACAAACTCAAAGCCACTTCAGAAACCTATTGGAGGAGATCACATCTTGCATGATACCTTACTAGAGGCAAGATCCTTGTTTCATAACCTTGGACAAGAGGGCATGAAGTTTCCTTTTGCAAAGAAGGATCCTCTTATGAGCGGTTACCTCCTATTCATATTGAAGATGAATAAAAGGATGGGGGTTACAGCGCTGTCACATCTAGAGCATATCTCATGCCTCACGCAGAGGAAGGAGGAGCACATGCTCCAACCAGAGGATTTCCTGTGTCATTACAAGAAGTTCCCCAGGTTCTCACATATGGAAGGCAAGTTAAAACCAATGAGAAGCATGATCGTGAGATGACATTGATGGAAGGAGGAGGTAGGGAGGAAGGACATCTTCATTTGATGAGGAGCACACACCCCTATCTATTTCAAAGAGTTGGTTTAAGAAAAAGGAAGACTGGTTTGTGTTGTGAGGGCAAGGGCAAGGTTGGCCAACCATATGAACAGTATTCTCTTACCATTGATGTCTTACTAGATGGAGGCATTCCACCGGGGAGGCGACCAGATCTGATGTTGGTAAGAGAAATCTTGCCATTTGATTCACCGCTCTTGGATTTTGGAGACGTGAAGAGTTTGGAGAGAAAATTTGGCATGGGTGATGCCAAAGTAGCAGGCAACAGCATGAGGAGAGCTTCACATGCCAGATCACCGGTGTTGTCTCCTAGGAGGATTGATTCATACTGGAGGTCTCAACTTTTGGTAGAGTACTCCAAGGATCTTGGTTCTTACATGATTCTCGATGGCTTTGATGGAGATGATAGATATATGGTGGATGATATGGTCATATATTATTATGGAAAAGTCTTCTTGACTAGAGATTCTAAGCTCAAGGAGAATCTACTACATGCAGCACATGAGGACTTATTTTCCATGCATTTTAATGCATATCTTTTCTTGGAAGAGGAGTTCATTTGGGAGGGTATCCAGCATAAAATATTTCACCATATGGAGAGATGCATAGCACAGATGGTGATAGAGAGGATGTGATAGCCACTTCCCTACTCTTTGGAGGTGAGGGAGAATTTCCATTTGAGCCATTTCAGCTCAAGACCTCAAGTACATGATGGAGAATGTACAATTTCACTTTATGTTTTGTACTTCTTTTCTTTACATGAGAAGCATATTGTACCAAGGAGGGTTACTCCTTCTTTCATATTGTATAATGATGTACTTGAAGCCATTTGTAGCATTGAGATTGGCTATCTCATTGGTGGTTTGTGGGGGAAGCCATATGATTTTTGGTGCGCACCATTGACACCACTTTGTACTTTCATGTTTTTATCTTGTAAGATGATTGTGGGAGCAAAAAAGTGGCTAGAAAAGCACTTGTTTTTGTTTGGATTGATGCAGGAAAGGAATGCATTGTGCTAGTTCCTTGTGTGGTACCTTGATCCACTTTCCGATTGTCATGTGACAACTTGTTTCTATTGGTTTTTGCTTCCATGTATTGCTGATATTTCTATGTTCATGGGAAACTTTGTTTGGAGAGTGGGATATGAGTTGAAGATGCCCATTGGGAGTATGATTATCCCTACTTTTCATGATGCATGTTTCAGGAGAAGCAATGGGTAGCCCATGATTGCCAAACTACATCTCTTTTCTTCATGTGGGAGGAGCCATTTGGAGAACTTGAGTTTTTGGAGGAGGCACTTAATGGTTTATTTGTTTGGTGGGGTAGCTTGGGAAACCCTTGGAGGTCATAGTATTTCATCCCAAGAGCAGCAGCAGCCTCATACATATCATAAATGGAGAGAGAAACCATTTGGGTGGGAGGATCCAATCTCACATTGTGTGAACCGGGGGTGGAGGATCTGTTTGAGCTAACTAGATTGGATCATTCCATTTGGATGATAGCATGGGTGTGGAAGTCACTCACTGGGGATAATATTTCCCATGTTCATCGTCAATCCTACCTTGAGGAGGCCATTAGACAGTATGGAGGTTTTCCACTTACATCTTCCACCTTTCTATAATGTAAGCCATATTGTTTTCATTCTTGGGAGGAAACATTAGAGGACAATTTTGTAGCATATCATCTTGAGCAGTGGTGGATAATTTTGATGAGGAGGCCAAAAGAAGAGGAGGGGAGGATTTTTTCTCTCCTTATACAGTTGCATGAGGACAAGAAATATTTTTGATGGGAGGATTGTAATATTCCAAAATTTTAGCCTCCAAGCTAAATGGAATATTAGAGTTGTTTTATCACTAGGTAGGTGAATAAATGGGTAGGGAGGCCCATTAACCTCTTTAGAGGGATCAATAAAACTCCTAATGTGGAATGGGGTAAGAATAAGCAGCTAATTTGAGCACCTTTGTGTGTGAACAGAGATGGGATCATGTTGATTCAGTCAACTTTTACCCAGTCAACCAAGCCATCTAGATACATTGAACTTCCTTGATGGACAATGCAGTTTTGGCGGAGGACAACTTGCATGGGCTTGATAGCACATGTGGATGGGATCCAATGTGAAGAGGTTAACTTCTATATATGGAGAGGATGGGAGCCTTTTTTATTCATGTTTTGGATTATTATTTTGTATATGGTCTATTCAGACTACTTACATTCCTCTGCTGCTTAGTAGGGTTGTTGTGCTATTTAGCACTCGGTGTTCCTGAGTGGGAATCCCACCTCTTTCTTTGAGAGGCCTCTTGGAAGAGTATTGGGTTCATTTCCAAATTCAAGTTTCCATACCAAGCTACATCTTTCTTCATCAACGCAGTTTCTGCAGGTTATTGTGTTGTGTTTTACAGGGTGTAGTAGTGGAGGAGAGAAATCTCTAATTTTTGAGCTTATTTTCCAGTGAGGGGACCAGCCCTTCATCTATTCAGTTGTTTGAGTGTTGTTGCAGCTGATAGATCATTCCTCTAGCCCCATATCAGTAGTAATACCTAGGGAGTTTGTAATTCAGGCAACAAAAATGCAGTGGGCAACTCAAAAAATGCCGAAAATCCAAACTTAAAATATGGTGAAAACATTTCTGGGTTGTTTTGGGTTTTTTGAGTAAACTCCGTGGTTAAAAGCATGGATCATTCTGGGAAATATCACAGCCTTTAGCACATGGTTCTTTGCCATAATGAGAGTAGTGTCCATCAGCAGCACACATTTCCAGTGCTTGGTTTCTTTAGTGTATTTCAGCCATCTTGTGGCTTGAGTGCATTCCTTTTGGAGAACTATGTAATTTCATTTGATGTTGATATATAATGTATGGCTCAGTTTTTTTCTTCCCATATTTATGATGTTTTCATGTATTCCAGCATTTTTCCAGTTCTACATGTTTAATTCTTATTTTACCGTAGTTGGAATTGTGAATATATTCTATATTCCTGTTCTTTGGATTTTGGAATATTACATAGCCAACACCTTCAAACCTCCAATAAATCCAAGGCTAAGGTATGAAATTAAAATTAGAAATAGACGTTGTATCCCTGACAATGTGAAATATTGGAAAGTGTTTGATGATGATGAATAGATAAATCAGTTCCTGATAATGATTGGAAACTTTGAAGATGCTGAGATAGACCAAGAGAAAGAAAAAAATGAGTAGAAAGAAAAAATAAGAAACCTTAAGCAGTCAATAGGTGAACATAATATTATCCAATTGAAAGTTAATGTGCTCCCTAAAGGGTTGGTTTCCCTTGAGAGATATTCGATTCTAATGATGTTTTTGTTGATTTATAAGAAAACACATCAATAAGAAGAGATGGAATATTGTAATTTGGGAACTCAACAGGAACCCAAAATAGTGAAATTGTTCAGAGGTGTTCACAAAGACTACAAAGAAAGATACATTGATCTTTTTAAGAAATATATGGATGTGTTTTCCAGGTCATATGAAGACATAAAAACATATCACAAAAGCATAATTCAACATAAGATACCATTGAAATAAGGAATAAAACCACAGATACAGAACCTAAGATATATCAATCCATTTCTGCTATCTCCAATCGAAAAAAAAGTGAAGAAATTGTTGTAGGCGAACATTTTTGTCACTCTCGGATATTCAGACTGGGTTTCTAATCTGGATCCTATAAGAAAGAAGAATGAAGAGATAATATTTTCTGTAGACTTCATGAATTTGAACATAGAACCTCTAAAAGATAATTATCCTTTGCCAAAAATGGATTATGTATTACAGAAGGTGATAGGAGCTTGCAGGTTGTTTATAGTTCACAAATTTTCTAGGTATAATTAGGTAGTAGTAGAAAAAGAAGACCGGAAGAAGACTACTTTCACGATGCCCTGGGGCACCATCTTGTATGCTAGGATTCCATTTGGCCTTATGAACCCAGGTGAAACATTTCAGAGGGCCATGGGCATAGCCTTCATTGGTGATAGGTTTGTAGTTATATATCTAGATGATCTAACTGTTTTCTGAGGGTTAGATGATGAACACTTGGAGCATTTGCAAAAAAAAATTCAAAAGTGCAGAAAGTTTGGTCTGTCATTAAATCCCAAGAAATATTTATTTTCCTTAGAAGAAGGTAAATTATTGGGTCACATAGTTTCTAAAAAAGAAGTAAAGATTGACCCAGCAAGGGTGGAAGCCAATCAGACGATTCTTGTACCCAAAATCAAGAAAGATATCTAGAGATTCCTTGGAAAAATAAACTTTTTGAGAAGATTTGTGATCAATTATGATTAGATCGTGACAAGCATAACGAATATGTTGAAGAAAAATGAAGAAGTGAAATGGGATAAGGAAGCAAGAGATGCATTTGTTGGAGTAAAGGAAGCACTGCAGGAATATCTAGTTCTTATTTGTCCAAACAATCAAAAAGTCTTTCAGGTATTCTCATTTGAATCCCCCACTGCTATTGCTACTGTGTTGTTGTGGAAAAATTAAGATAGTAAGGAACAGCCAGTTTCATTTTTCAGTAAAGTTCTAAGAGATGTTGAGCTAAAATACAGTATTATGGAGAAACAAGTATATGCTTTGGTCAAAGCACTGAAAGCCTTCAGGCCTTATGTGCTACCGTCCCAAATAACTACTTATGTTCCTAATTTTGCTGTAAAATATGTGCTAGTCCAAAGTGATGTTGAAGGAAAAATGGTGAAGTGGATAGAAAAATTCGAAGAGTATGATTTGGATATCAAACCCACAAAGATGTTCAAGGGACAGAGGTTAGCGAAGTTGTTGATAGAGAAAAAATTCCAAGCCTTGGGAATTAATATGTTGGCACGAGTGAATGGAACTGTTAATGAAGAAGGTCAAAGAAAGTCCAAAACAAATATTTGATACATTTTTTTTTCTCTTATTGATATAAAGATATTCTGCATTACCTATGTTTCTTTTCTTTTCCAACTTCACTAAGCAGAACAACATATAGAGCTCTCAAGCTCAAATCTCACCCATATGTTATAGTAGAAGAAAAGCTATACTGGAAGGATCCTACCGGTATTTTTCTGTTATGTTTTACCTAAGGAGAATCTATTGAAGTCACCAAAGAATATGATGAAAGCCTGTGTGGAGGTCAATATAGCTGGAAGGTCACTGCTCATAAAATTCTCAAGTCATGCTTCTCTTGGCAGAACCTATTTGATGATGTTTATAGGTTGGTCAGAAGTCTTCAGAAGTGTCAGTTGTTTTCTCAAACGAAAAAACTTGCTCCATTACCACTCATTCCAGTATTTATTGAAGAACCTTCCACGTAATGGGGATTTGATTTTATTGTGGAGATCAATCCACAATCAAGTGGAAAATTCAAGTGGATTATAACTTCCACTGATTACTTTACAAAATGGGTTGAAGAAATACATGCTAAGAAGGAGAATGACCAAGTAGTGATGAAGTTTATAGAGGAAAAAATTTTCAGCAAATTCAGATGTCCAATCAAAATTGTGACTGATAATGATCAGGTATTCAAATCTGCTCGTTTCATTAATTTATTTGAAACATATAATGTCATTTTATCACATTCCACAGCATATCATCCCCAAGGGAATGGATTGGTAGAGTCTTCAAATAAGACATTGGTTAGAATCTTGAAGAAGACAATCACTGAGAATCAAAAGGATTGGGATATGAAGTTGAAGTTTTCCCTCTGGGAAATTTGAGTCACTACCAGAAGATCTACTAGGAAGTCTCCCTATGAACTAGTTTATGCAACTCAAGCACTATTTCCTACTTAGTTGGCCAAACCAGTGATTTCTTTCCTTCAAGATGCCCAAGAAGAACCTAATGGTCTGGTAAGAAGATTGAAAAAAATAATTGAATCAAGTGAAAGCAAAAATAAAGTCAGGGATAACTTGATTACTTATCAAGAAAAGATGAAGTATATATTTGACACAAAATCAAAAGAAGTTCTCTTTCAAGCAGGAGATTTGGTATGATGGGACACCATACAAGAAGAAAAAGGGAAGCATGGTAAATTTTACCCTCTCTCATATGGTCCATATAGAATCTGCCAGCCAAGGTTAAATAACACATTCATTTTTGAAGATCTATATGGAGAGTCAGTACAATTTCTTGTGAACGGGCAGTATCTAAAGAACTATTTCTACTGTTAAAAGTCCTCATTCCACCATTGTAAATACCGGTTTTCTCATTGTTCATATGTCATCAAGTAATATTTGAATCCATTCCCAATTGACAAGGAACTAATCTACGGTTCTTAGTGCTTCCATGGAAGAAAGCACTATACCTAGGGGGAGCCAGATGTTGTGGCTCATTTTCATTTACCTTTGAAATATTTTTCAAAACACCAAATAAGGATATATGATAGAAGATGTAAAATTTTGTGTGTTGTAGAATAATTTTGATTTATATGTCGATACATTAACATTATGTGATGAGAAGTGAAGGTGGGTCGAGTCGGGCTCATTCATGTGTAGAATAGTTCAAGAGATGGACCGATGGGAACCCTTAGAACATTTCACATCGAACATGGTTGATTTGGATTCATTCACAATCTCAGGAGGGACTAGCACGGTAGAACACCAGATAAGCTTAGGAGGGTTACACCATGGGGAAAATGAACTAATTTCTCGAAGGCATAGAAATGGCGCATTTCCCTTAAACAATTAAGAGTTTTGGAGGAGGTGCAAAGGGAAAAATAGATGTTCAAGATCAAAGCGTAGATTAGCAAGGGAGTAGTGAGGACTATTGGACTAGGGCCTAGATCAACAATGAAGGTTAAATCGCATATCACATATCAGCGATTTTTACATTGATATGATAAGGAATCGCAAGTTAAACTATATAAAGTTCAATGCGAAGCAGATCTGCAAAGGAGAAACGTGGACAGTTGGATTTGGGAATTGATCAGCGACAGAGATTAAATTGTATATCGCATATCGGTGATTTTTACATTTATATGATAAGAAATCACAAGCTAAACTATTTAAGTTTCATGCGATAAGTCACAAAAGCTATGAAATGTGAAGTGCGGGCGATGACGTGGGAAGATGACGTGGCACTGACATGGCGATGACATCGCTGTAACATGGCAAACTGACGTGGAAGATGTCGTGACCTCGACCCCACAAATTGTAGGCAATTTAAGGTGATGGGGCGGTGACATGGTAGGGTGATGTGGCACGATGACTTGGACCTGGCCCGCATGTCGTACATCACAAGTTTTAAAATTTAAGTGCAAAGGGTAAGTGTTATAATCGTCGAAGTGTGATGTACGATGTGGTGGGGCCTGATCGCAAATTGAAAATCACAAGTACTAAAGGATAACAGCGAGAGGTAAGTGATAAATTCACCGAAGTGCAGTGTTTAATGCCAGGTGGGACCCGATCGCATAACTCACATCGCAAGTTTTAAAAGATAAGTGCTAAGGAAAATTTAAACACAACGAAATGTGAAGTGCGATGTTGGCATTGACATGATGTGGTTACAAGATGAAATTTAAAGGATTTCAAGTCCGGGCTTATGAGGTTTGTCCATCATTTTATGAATGAATAGGGAAAATATGGCAGAGAGACTTGCGTAGGTGACCCAACATAGAGCCAAGCAGGAGAGAAGACTTAAAAAAACAGGCACGCACAAAAGAGTCAAAGTCGGGTAGCAGGTGTCATGATGACAACATTCGAAACGCAAAAGGCATAGGCAAAGTAAGGAAAATAACATATAGTGGCACTATGAGAAGCACGACAGCTAGGTCAAGTCAAGCACTGAGACGTTGTTACATAATACTACAACTACTGCATCATGATCAGAAAGGCCACCTGAGAACTTCGAGAGGACGCATCAGGAACATCGGATTCAACAAACTGAACAATACATCCCTTTCTTAATTTGTTTTCTTGGTATGATTGCATAAGTAATATTAACAGTTTAGGCAGTTCAGTAGTTTGAAGAAGTTCAACAGTTATGAACTACTTAGATGTATTTAAGTAGGTAGAAATAAAGAGACTGGGTTACGAGTTTTGGACCTCTAGATGACTGTTAATTTGGTACCAAATTTTCTGAGAAATTAGTGAAAGAAGATCAAGTTCCATACAATTTTTGATGTTGATATGTCTTTCTAGTTTCGCTATGTGTTTGTTCCACTTTGAATGAAGTGAAGTAATGTAGCATCCAGTCTCTTAATTACATCTCTGAGTAAGAGTTAAATAACCTTAATTTTCACTCCTTCACTTCATGTCTTCCTCTTCACAAGCTCCTAATGAAACTTTAAAGTAACAAATTTTGTGTTTACAACATATTATTTCGAGTTTCCTCTCTCTCCATGAATTTCCTCTAAAACTTAAAAGTGCCAGATTCTTCTTCTTGGCATATCATTTTGAGTTTCCCTTGCTGTTCTTCTTCTCATTTCATTCAAATATCAACAATTTATGGAATTGTGAAGGCTTTCATTATATCAGATGATTGAGGGTATTAAGTAATTTAATTCCAAAGGTGTTAAACAAAGGCCATTTGATATTGTAATTGTATACATACATTTATAAAATGTCTTAAGCATTGATTCCTTACCAAAGCCAAGGGATTGATTCTTGAGATTGAATAGGGCAAACAAAAGATGTTGAAGGTGCAATATTTAAAGCACCCTAATATTGACTACCATTTCTATGATAGACACCTTGCAACCTATGGAATACTACCATGGAATGATGAGGTTCCTATTTATTCTGAAAAATTATTATTTGTAGAATTATTTTTGGCAATGAAACCCAATTATAATGATGTTCGTTCTAATTTTTTTGGTCCTCAGAAAGGTCAATTTTGTGACCGTGTTAGGTCCCTATATTACTAGTATAGTCCCATATTTTTGTTAGTGTAACCCCTTTAATGTTATTATTGTACCCTTGTAACCCCCATATTGTTATTATTGTGCACTTAAATTATTATTTTTAGGTCGGCTAGGATTACATTGTGGCCCCACTAGGACTACATTGTGGCCTCATGGACTCCTATATATAGAAAGGAGGTTCTGTAATTTGAATCATACAAGATTTGTTCATTTATGTAATGTATTGGAGGTTTCCCCCTCGAAGTCACTTATCTCTAAGGCGTTGATATCTCTGTTCTTCTATTTTTGGACCTGGTTTCACAACATTTGGTATCAAAGCTTTGGATTCTAGGGTTTCTCTGCTCCAAACAGGTCATCATGGCATGTTTTCTATAACTTTGTTTCTAAAAAGGTTCAAAAGATAAATCTTTATGGTGCGAAGCTAAAATCAGGAGGAACATCATCGCACAATTTCAGAGCTTCGTTCGAAAATTTTTCAGAGAAATGATCTATGGAATGTAGGGCTTTTTGTAGGCTCCTGAATTTCACTTCAAAAGGTCATCGCGAAATTTGCGATATAATGTTTTTATACGAAGTTTCAGAAGCTGAAATTTTTATAGCATGAAGCCGAGATCTGGAGGAACATTATAGAAAAATTTCAGCACTTGCTTCACAAAAGTTTCGGAGATATGATTTGTGGAAGTTAGGTATTTTTCAGGGTCCCCATTTCATCTCAAAGAGGTGATTGTGGGAAAATCTTCATAACTCTCTCTCTGAGCATTGGATTTGAATTCTGTAAAAAGTAACAGGAAGTACATGGACTGTAGCTTCCTCTCTATACATTTCAGAGCCAAAGGAGCAAACAGTGACACGTGGCAAGTCGTACAAGTTCACTCTACTGAACTAGTCCCTAATTAGGTCATTGTGGGACATTGGACATAAATTTTTCTTGAAGAATCCAAATCAAGTCAGACCTATGGAATTGGAAACATGCTTCAGAGGACTACTACATGGCCAAATTTCAGATATTGAGGATCTACAATTATAGAGATAATTCAATATCAATATAGAGCTCTGCAAAAGCAAGTAAAAGGTGTATATTTTTTTTCCCGAATTGCATAAGTATTTTTTGAAGAATCAAGTTGAATTGATTCCAAAGGAATATTGTAGAATAGATATTAGTATTGGTTTCTAAAATTACCCCTAAGAAGAATTCAACACCCATTAATCCTTTAGAAGGCTCTACTACGACTCATGAAGACGAAGAATGGCAACATGACATATCAAAATTACAAGAGCAAGTGCAACCAATTTCGCTCTCGCAAAGAGCAACAAAAAATGACATGGAAGTTTTGAAAAAAGGTGTGGAAACTAAGATGGATGGTGATAGAGAGGATATCACAGCCACTTCCCTACTCTTTGGAGGTGAGGGAGAATTTATAGTTGAGCCATTTCAGCCCAAGACCCCAAGTACATGATGGAGAATGTAGAATTTCACTTTATGTTTTGTACTTCTTTTCTTTATATGAGAAGGATATTGTACCAAGGAGGGTTACTCCTTCTTGCATATTGTATGATGATGTACTTGAAGCCATTTGTAGCATTGATATTGGCTATCTCATTGGTGGTTTCTGGGGGAAGCCACATGATTTTTTATGTGCACCGTTGACACCACTTTGTACTTTCATGTTTATATCTTGTAAGATGATTGTGGCAGCAAAAAAGTGGCTGGAAAAGCACTTGTTTTTGTTTGAATTGATGCAGGAAAGGAATGCACTGTGCTGGTTACTTGTATGGGACCTTGATCCACTTTCCAGTTTTCATGTGACAACTTGTTTCTATTTGTTTTTGCTTCCATGTATTGCTGATATTTCTATGTTCATGGGAAGCTTTGTTTGGGGAGTGGGATGTGAGTTGAAGATGCGCATTGGGAGTACGATTCTCCCTACTTTTCATGATGCATGTTTCAAGAGAAGCAATGGGTAGCCCATGATTGCCAAACTACATCTCTTTTCTTCATGTGGGAGGAGCCATTTGGAGAACTCAAGTTTTTGGAGGAGGAACTTCATGGTTTATTTGTTTAGTGGGGTAGCTTGGGCCACCCTTGGAGGTCATAATATTTCAGCCCAAGATCAGAAATAGCCGCATACTTATCATAACTGGAGAGAGAAACCACTTGGGTGGGAGGATCCAATCTCTCCATGGGGCCCCAATACATTGTGTGAACCTGGGGTTGAGGATCTTTTTGAGCTAAGTAGATTGGCTCATTTCATTTGGATGATAGCATGGGTGTGGAAGTCACTCACTAGGGATAATATTTCTCATTTTCATCATCACTCCTACCTTGAGGAGGCCATTAGACAACAGGGAGGTTTTCCACTTACATCTTCCACCTTTCAATAATATAAGCCATATGGTTTTTCATTCTTGGGAGGAAACATTTGAGGACAGTTTTGTAGCAGATCATCTTGAGCAGTGGTGGAGAATTTTGTTGATGAGGCTGAAAGAAGAGGAGGGGAGTATTTTTTATCTCCTTATACAGTTGCTTGAGGACAAGAAATATTTTGGAGGGGAGGACTATAATATTCCAAAATTTTAGCCTCCAAGCTAAATGGAATATTAGAGTTGTTTTATCACTAGGTAAGTGAATAAATGGGTAGGGAGGCACATTAACCTCTTTAGAGGGTTCAATAACACTCCTAATGTGGAAGGGGGTAAGAATTAGCAACTAATTTGAGCACCTTTGTGTGTGAACAGAGATGGGATCATGTTGATTCAGTCAACTTTGACCAAGTCAACCAAGCTGTCTAGATACATTGAACGTCCTTGATGGACAACACAGTTTTGGTGGAGGATAATTTGCATGGGCTTGATGGCACATGTGGATGGGATCCAATGTGAAGAGGTTCACTTGCCATATATGGAGAGGATGTGATCCTTTGTTATTCCTGTTTTGGATTATTATTTTGTATATGGTGTGTTTAGACTACTTGCATTCCTTTGCTGTTTAACAGGGTTGTTGTGCTGTTTAGCATTGGGTGTTCCCGAGCGAGAATCCCACCTCTTTCCTTGAGAGGCATCTTGGATTAGTATTGCATTCATTTCCACATTCAAGTTTCCGGACCAAGCTACAGCTTTCTTCATCAACACAGTTTCAGCGGGTTATTATGTTGTGTTGCAGGGTGCAGCAGTGGAGGAGAGAAATCTCAAATTTTTGAGCTTATTTTCGAGTGAGGGGACCATCCCTTGATCTATTGAGTTGATTGAGTGTTGTTGCAGCTGATAGATCATTTCTTTAGCCCCATATCAACAGTAATTCCCAAGGAGTGTGTAAGTCAAGCAGTAGAAATGTAGTGGGTAACTCAAAAAACGTCGAAAATCAAAACTTAAAATATGTCGAAACCATTCTGGGTTTTTCTGGGTGTTTTGAGAAACATATGTGGTTAAAAGTGTGGATCATTCTGGGTGCTCTAACAACCTTCCACATATGGTTTTTCATCATAATAAGAGCAGTTTCCAGCAGCAACACACATTTCCAGTGCTTGGTTTCTTTGGTGTATTTGAGCCATCTTGTGGCTTGAGTGCATTCCTTTTGGAGAACTATGTACTTTCATTTGATGTTGGTATATAATTTATGGCTCACTTGTTTTCTACCCATATTTATGATTTTTTGATGTATTCCAGCATTTTTCTAGTTATACATGTTTAATTCTTATTTTACCGTAGTTGGAATTGTGCATATGTTCTATATTCCTGTCTTTTGCATTTTGGAATATTACACGGGAAACACCTTCAAACCTCCAATAAATCCAAGGCTAAGGTATTAAATTGGAACTAGAAATATACCTTCTATCCCTGACAATGTGAAATATTGGCAGGTGTTTGATGATGATGAACAGATAAATCAGTTCCTGATAATGATTGCAAACTTTGAGGATGCCCAGATAGACCAAGAGGAAGAAAAAACTGAGCAGAAAGTAGAAATAAGAAACCTTAAGTAGTCAATAAGTGAACATAATAGTATCCAATTGAAAGTTAATGTGCTCCCTAAAGGGTTGGTTCCCCTTGAGAGATTATTCGATTCTAAGGATGTTGTTGTTGATTTAAAAGAAAACACAACAAGAAGAAGAGATGGAATATTGTAATTTGGGAACTCAACAGGAACCCAAAATAGTGAAATTATTGAAAGGTTATCCCAAAGACTACAAAGAAATATACATTCATCTTTTTAAGAAATATGTGGATGTGTTTGCCTGGTCATATGAAGACCTAAAAATATATCACAAAAGCATAATTCAGCATAATATACCATTGAAATAAGGAATCAAACCACACATATAGAATCTAAGATAGATCAATCCATTTTTGCTAGCTCCAATAAAAAAAAAAGTGGAGAAATTGTTGCAGGAGAAATTTTTTGTCACTCTCGAATATTCAGACTGGGTTTCTAATCTGGATCTTGTAAGAAAGAAGAATGAAGAGATAAGATTTTCTATAGACTTCATGAATTTGAACATAGAACCTCTGAAAGATAATTATCCTTTGCCAAAAATGGATTATGTCTTACAGAAGGTGACACGAGCTTGCAGGTTGTCTATAGTTCACAAATTTTCTGGGTATAATTAGGTAGCAGTAGAGAAAGAAGACCAGAAGAAGACTACTTTCACGATGACCTGGGGCACCTCCATGTATGCAAGGATTCCATTTGGCCTTATGAACCTAGGTGCAACATTTCAGAGGGCCATGGGCATAGATTTTGTTGGCGATAGGTTTTTCTAGTTATATATCTAGATGATGTAACTGTTTTCTCAGGGTTAGATGATGAACACTTGGAGCATTTACAAAAAAAAATAAAATCAAAAGTGCAGAAAGCTTGATCTGTCATTAAATCACAAGAAATATTTATTTGCATTAGAGGAAGGTAAATTATTGGGTCACATAGTTTCTAAAAAAGAAGTAAAGATTGACCCAGCAAGGGTGGAAGCCAATAAGACGATTCTTGTACCCAAAATCAAGCAAAATATCTAGATATTCCTGGGAAAAATAAACTTTCTGAGAATATTTGTGATCAATTATGCTGATATCGTGACAATTATAATGAATATGCTGAAGAAAAATGAAGAAGTGAAATGGGATAAGGAAGCAAGAGATGCATTTTTTGGAATAACGGAAGCACTGCAGAAATATCTAGTTCTTATTTGTCTAGACAATCAAAAAGCCTTTGAGGTATTCTCATTTGCATCCCCCACTACTATTGCTACTGTGTTGTTGCAGAAAAATTAAGATAGTAAGGAACAACCAGTTTCATTTTTTAGTAAAGTTCTAAGAGATGTTGAGCTCAAATACAATATTACGGAGAAATAAGTATATGCTTTGGTCAAAGCACTAAAAGCCTTCAGGCCTTATGTTCTACCTTCCCAAATAACGGCTTATGTTCCTAATTTTGCTATAAAAGACGTGCTAGTCCAAAGTGATGTTGAAGGAAAAATGGGGAAGTGGATAGAAAAATTCCAAGAGTATGATTTGGATATTAAACACACCAAGATGTTCAAGGGACAGAGTTTAGCGAAGTTGTTGACAAAGAAAAAATTCCAAGCCTTGGGAATTAATATGTTGGCACGAGTGAATGGAATTGTTAATGAAGAAGGTTAAAGAAAGTCAAAAATAGATATTCGATACAAATTTTGTGCTCTTATTGGTATAAAGATATTCTGCATTACCTATGTTTCTTTTCTTGTCCAACTTCACTAAGTAGAACAACATATAGAGCTCTGAAGATCAAATCTCAGCCATAGGTTATAGTAGAAGAAAAGCTATACTGGAAGGATCCTACTGGTATTTTTCTGTTATGTTTTACCTAAGGAGAATCTATTGAAGTCACCAAAGAATATGATGAAAGCCTGTGTGGAGATCATTATAGTTGGAAGGTCATTGCTCATAAAATTCTCAAGTCATTATTCTATTGGCAGAACCTGTTTGACGATGTTTATATGTTGGTCAGAATTTTTCAGTTGTTTTCTCAAACGAAAAAAATTGCTCCATTACCTCTCATCCTAATATTTATTGAAGAACCTTATAGGTAATGGGGATTGGATTTTATTAGGGAGATCAATCCACCGTCAAGTGGATAGTTCAAGTGGATTCTAACTTCCACTAATTACTTTAGAAAATGGGTTAAAGAAATACCCGCTAAGAAGGAGAATGATCAAGTAGTGATGAATTTTATGGAGGAAAACATTTTCAACAAATTCAGATGTCCAGTCAAAATTCTGACTGATAATTATCAGGTATTCAACTCTGCTCATTTCATTAATTTCTTTGAAACATATAATGTCATTTTATCACATTCCACAGCATATCATCCCCAAGGGAATGGATTGGCAGAGTCTTCAAATAAGACATTGGTCATAATCTTGAAGAAGACAATCACTGAGAATAAAAAGGATTGGGATATGAAGTTGAAGTTTTCCCTCTGGGAAGTTCGAGTCACTACTAGTAGATCTATTGGTAAGTCTCCCTATGAACTGGTTTATGGAACTCAAGCACTATTTCCTACTCAGCTAGCCAAACCAGATATTTATTTCTTTTAAGATTCTCAGGAAGAACCTAATGGTTTGGTAAGAATATAGAACAAAATAATTGAATCAAGTGAAAAAAAAAAACAAATTCACGGATAACTTGATTACTTATCAAGAAAATATGAAGTATATATTTGACATAAAATCAAAAGAAGTTCTCTTTCAAGTAGGAGATTTGGTACTGCGATGGGACACCATACGAGAAAAAAATGGGAAGCATCGTAAATTTTTCCCTCTCTCATATGGTCCATATAGAATATGCAAGCCAAGGTCAAATAACACATTCGTTTTGGAAGATCTATATGGAGAGTCAGTACAGTTGCCTGTGAACGGGCAGTATCTAAAGAACTATTTCCAGCATTAAAAGTAAGCATTCCACCATTGTAAATACTGGTTTTCTCATTTTCATATGTCATCAAGTAATATTTGACTCCATTCCCAATGGACAAGGAACTAATGTACAGTTGTTAGTGCTTCCGTGGAAGAAATCACTATCCCCAGGGGGAGCCAAATGTTGTGGCTCATTTGCATTCACCTTTGAAATATTTTTCATAACACCAGAAAATCATATATGATAGAAAATGTAAACTTTTGTGAGTTGTAAAATAATTTTGATTTATATGTCGGTACATTAACATTACGTGATGAGATGTGAAGGTGGGTCGAGTCGGGTTCATTCACATGCAGACCAGTTCAAGAGATGGACTGACGGGCACATTCAAAACATTTCACATCGAACATGGTTGAGTTGGGTTCATTTGAAATCTCGGGAGGGAATATTGTGATAGAACACGAGATAAGCTCAAGAGGGTTACACCATGGAGCAAACGACCTAATTTCTCGAAGTCAGAGAAATGGTGCATTTCCCTTAAATAATTAAGATTTTTGGAGGAGGTGCAAAGGAAAAAATAGATGTTCAGGATCAAAGAGCAGATTAGCAAGGGAGTAGTGAGGACTGTATAAAGTGCGATGTGAAGCAAATCAATGAAGGAGTAGTGCGGATCTAGGCATTGATCAATAACGGAGATTAAATTGTGTATTGCATATTGGTGAGTTTTACATTTATATGATAAGAAATCGCAAGCTAAACTATTTAAGTTGTGATGTGATAAGTCACGTAAACTATTAAATGTGAAGTGCTGGTGATGACGTGGGAAGATGATGTGGCTGTGACATGGAAAACTGACATCGAAGATGTCATGACCTCGACCCCACAAATTGTAGGAAATTTAAGGTGACAGGGCAGTGACACGGTAGGGTGACGTGGCACGATGACTTGGACCTTGCTCGCATACCGTACATCACAATTTTTATAATTTAAGTGTAAAGGGTAAGTGTTATAATTGTCAAAGTGCAATGTGCGATGTGGCGGGGCCTGATCACAAATTGAAAATTGCAAGTTCTAAAGGATAACCACGGGAGGTAAGTGATAAATTCACCGAAGTGTAGTGTGTAATGCCAGGTGGGATCCGATTGCATAACTCACATTGAAATTTTAAAAAGATAAGTGTTAAGGAAAATTTAAACACATTGAAATGCGAAGTGCGATGTTGGCACAGACGTGATGTGGTTCCAAGATGAAATCTAAAGGATTTCAAGTCTGGGCTTATGATATTTGTGCATCATTTTATGAGTAAATAGGAAAAACATGGTAGAGAGACTCGGGTAAGTGACTCGACATAGAGCCAAGGATAAGAGAGGACTAAACACAATAGGCACGCACAAAAGAGTCAAAGTCGGGTAGCAGGTGGCATGATGACAACATTTGAAATGCAAAAGGCATAGGCAAATTTAGGAAAAGAAAATATAGTGGCACTATGAGAAGCAAGACAACTAGGTCAAGTCGAGCACTGAGGCGATGTTACATAATAGTACAACTACTGCATCATGATCAAAAAGGACACCTGAGAACTTCGGGAGGACGAATCAACAACATCGGATTAAGAAAACTGAACAATGCTTCCATTTTCAATTTGTTTTCTTCGTATGATTGCATAAGTAATCTTAATAGTGTAGGTAGTTGATTAGTTTCAATAAGTTCAACAATTATGAACTACTTAGATGTATTTAAGTAGGTAGAAATAAAGAGACTGGGTTCTGATTTTTGGACCTCTAGATGACTATTAATTTGGTACCGAATTTTATAAGAAATTAATGAAAGAAAATCAAGTTTCATACAACTGTTGATGTTGATATGTCTTTCTAGTTTCGCTCTGTTTTTGTTCCACTTTGAATGAAGTGAAGTAATGTAGCATCCGGTCTCTTAATTACATTTATGAGTAAGAGTTAAATAACCTTAATTTTCACTCCTTCACTTCATATCTTCCTCTTCACAAGCTCCTAATGACACTTTAAAGTAAGAGATTTTGTGTTTACAACATATTATTTCGAGTTTCTTCTCTCTCCATGAATTTCCTCTAAAACTTAAAAGTGATAGATTCTACTTCTCGGCATATCATTTTAAGTTTCCCTTGCAGTTCTTCTTTTCATTTCATTTAAATATCAACAATTTATGGCATTGTGACTTTCATTATATCGAGCTATTGAGGGAATTAAGTAATTGAATTACAACGGAGTGTTAAGCAGTAGTTTGATATTGTAATTGTGACATACATTTATAAAATGTCTTAAGCAATGATTCTTTCACAGCAGAATCATTGATTCTTGAGATAAGAACGAGGCCAAATGAAATATGTTAAAGGTGCAATATTTAAATCACCCTAATATGTTGCCATTTTTATGATAGACACCTTGCAACCTATGGAATAATACCATGGAATGACAAGGTTCTTGTTTATTTTGCAAAATTATTTTTGGGAATGAATCCCAATTATAATGACCTTCCTTCTTATCATTTTTTTCCTGGGAAAAGTTGATTATGTGACCATAAGGGAACTAAGAATGATACTGAGTTGCCTCACCCTGAGCCACCTTTGTTAAGCCAACCTCTTCATGTGGAATCTTTGCGGTCAGAGATGCATGGCACTTCTCAAATTAGTCGAAAAGCAAGGGAGGCCATCAAAGACAACGTTCAGAGTAGACTTGGTGGAATTGATATTGGTCTAAAATGATAAAGAGCACGAGATAATTCATGTGATAATTTTTTGTATAATACAGATGATGAGATAGAAAACGTGAGTCTTGAAGAGATTATAACATATGAAAAATGTTGTGGCAATGGTTGGCAGGAATTAATTCTTCATGAGGAAGAGGATATGGGATCGGTATGTGTTAATGGTTAGGGTGGATATTTTAATGTAATTTGTAATTTACACACACAAATATGTGTGTGTGTGTGTATGTGTGTGTTATTCTAACATAAATGTATCATATATTTCACCATTTGCGGTTACACGTGTTGAAGTTTGATAATATCACGGTCAAGCTTTAGGCTTTGTCGATCAAATGATATTTTGGGAAATTTTAATGTTTTTTAAAATTTCATGATGTATTCTATAATTATTATTCATATTATATTGAACTATTGGGATGTGTATATTTTTAAAAGAAAATAATTATGTGTACACATGTATATAATTAAATGTTAAGAATTTTGCAATAAGCATTTTTCAATGGAGCGACCTTACTCTATGATATTCAGGAAGTGTGCCAAAATCCTGCATCTGAGTGTTCAAATTTTCACTTATGTTTCAAGTTATAAATTGAGCGCAAGTTTCATTAAAAAATGAGATAGATCTTGAGTTATTTCACAGTTTCTAAATTTTTTTGAATTTGAGTTCTGGAGATTATTTATGTATCCAGGAGTTTAGTGATGGAGTAAGTGATGGTGATATGAAATTCAAACAATTTTAGAAGTTCTATAATATTTTTTCTAATATTCTTTCATTAGTTTTTGTATTTTCATTGAAAATTTTTAAATTTCTAATATATATATATATATACACACACATTTAATGCAGCTTGTCTGACGAGTACATTGATGAGGCACGAGACAGTAGGCGGGAACATCTCGCGAGGTATTACGAGGATTTTTTTCATTTGTTTGTTTTATTGAAGTTCTACATTCTAATTCAATTTTAAAAATTAAATTTTAATTTTAATACACACACACACTCATATATATATATATATATATATATATATATATATATATATTTATGTATGTATGTATGTATGTCTGTGTATGTATGTATGTATGTATATATATATATATATATATATATATATATATATATATATATGCAATTATGGCCAACACGAGACAATGGAGGGGAACTACATGATGTAATTGCATGAAATTTGTTTTTTCTTAACTTCCTTTTATTTAATGAAGTTATAAATTCTCATTATATTTTAAAACATTAAATTTTAATTTTAATACATGTACATAAATTTCTTATACATTTGTATATATATGCAATGACACGTTATGTAGGTTCCCCATTATTCATATGACAGCAGAAGGCGGCTGTTGGAAAATACATTGCACACAAATTCTCTATTTAATTGATGCACACAACATTTTATTTGATCTACGCTTTTTATAGTACATGTTATATTTACTTTTATATATAACTTGATACTTGTAACACTGTTATATCTACTTTTATTGGATGATATAAATTTTAGACATATTTTACATTTTGGATAATTGAACTACATTTAATTTTATTGAATGATTTTAAATTTTGGATAGTTGTTACATTTGGCATGTGCTCACATGTTATAATGTTAATTTAGATGATCTTATATTATCTTTTATTTTTAAAACTTGTTGTTTTTTCACTTGTCATTTAAAATGAATCTATAATGAAATTGAAAATTACAAAATACATGTGGTACATGTTATGAATTTGAACATGTGTGAATGTTATATAATTAGGTGTAAATGTCTATTAAAGGTGATATTTAAGTACATTTTGCATGATCATGTGTCATTTAAATAATCATAGATGGTCTTACATATTTAAGTTCATGAATATGCAATAATGATTGAAGTACATTTGCATTTAGTTGTTACATTTTGCATACATGATCACATGTTGTTACGATGTTAACCTAGATTCAATCTTAGATTATGTTTTGTTTTTAAAACTCAAGTTGTTTTGCCATTTTTTATTTAAAATGAATCTATATTGAAATTGCAAATTACAAAACATATGTGGTACATATTATGCACTTGAAGATATATGAATGTTACATAATTAGGATGTATATTAAAAGTGATATTTAGGTACATTTTGCATGATCATGTGTGATTTAAAACAATCAGAGATGGTTTTACATATTTAAGTTCATGAATATGTAACAATGGTTGAAATACATTTTCATTTATTTGTTACATTTTGCATACATGATAACATGTTCATATATAATGTTAACTTAGATGATCTTAGATTATGTTTTGTTTTTAAAACTATAGTTGTTTTGTCACTTGTTATTTAAAATCAATCCAGATTGAAATTGAAAATTACAAAACACATGTGGTACATGTTATGAATTTGAACATGTGTGAATGTTATATAATTAGGATATATATATTAAAGGTGATATTTAGGTAAATGTTTCATGATCATGTGTTATTTAAAACAATCATAGATGGTTTTACATATTTAAGTTCATGAATATGTAACAATGATTGAAATACATTTGCATTTAGTTGTTAAATTTTTCATGTGATCACATGTTGTTATAATGTTAACTTGCATGATCTTAGATTATGTTTTGCTTTTAAAACTTGTTGTTTTGTTACTTGTTATTTAAAATGAATCTAGATCGAAATTCAAAATTAAAAAATACATGTGGTGTATGTTATGCATTTGAACAATTTGTGAATTTGTTATATAATTATGTGTAAATGTCTATTAAAGTTAATAGTTAACTTTTAATATAAATTTGTAAATGAACATGTGCATAAACATATAATTTATAAAACATAACCATGTACAATTTGCATAGTGTGAGTGTGGTTTGATTATTTAAAGGTTAAATACATATATTTAAGTTCATGAATATGTAGCAATGAAAGAAAATTTGCATTTAATTCATACATTTTTCATTTGAAATCATTCTTATAATGTTAAAATACAATACATATAGATATATATAAAAACAATCATAAAATTCTAGGTTTACATTGATGTACATAAAAAGGCTACTATGGATGTGAGTTGATAGTAAACTTTTAATATAATAAAACTAGGAATTACAAAACATGGTACACATTTCGCATTTGGATGAATATTATAATTTGCTTTAGATGTCTAAAACAATCATAACTTAAAATTTGCATTATATCAAATATGTTAGATACATACATTTTGCAATAATTACATAAAATTAACTAGCTCATACAAGAGAAGGACCACAGACCTGCAATTATGATCACTAAGGTTCCATGGAGGAATGAAATTTTCGTGTAATTTTTAGCAGAAAGAACAATAAGACAAAAAATGCAACCAGTTAAAGATAGTATTAGTCACGAACCGCTTAAAGGAGTCTATAATATTGACTATTCATGCGCGGAAATTTATATTGGTGAAACTGGGCACTCACTTCAAAAATTTCTTAAAGAACATGGAGCTGATATTAAGCATGAGAGATCTCACACCTCAACCCTTGCTAATCGCTTCTCGAAAAATAAACATCATTTACGTCTAGAGGATGCTAGGATAATTACCAGTGAGGAACACTATCTAAGAAGAAAAATTAGATAGGCCCTAGAGATTATAAAACATTCGCATAACATTAACAGGGATGGTGGATACGAGATCAGTGAGAGCTGGCGACCTCTTATTCGTCAGATGTATTCCTCCAATTTGTCTTCATCCCAGATATAGTTTTGTTGGTTTGTCTCTGTTCCATTTTATTTTAGGGTTTAGGGCATTTTTTGATCTAGGAAACAGATCATTGAAATACTTACTTTTAATAATTATCTATATTAATTAATTTTTATTTTTTGTTAATAAAAAATAATTAATTATTAATTATTATTAGTATCTAATGTTTTTAATCAATCATGATTAAAATCAAATTTAATTTCTAATAATAATATTATATTAATTATGATTAATTAATATTTTTTTCTTATCCTAATGAATAATAATAATTAAATAATTTTTTTTTTATAACATAAAAGTACAAAACTGCCACAGTTTCAGCTGAGTGAGCCTGAAAGCTAAGCTTGACTGTCAAAAAATGCATGGTTCTAGACTACCCACAGAGGGGAAACCAATTCTCAGAGCTTGTCTTGCCACCCGCACAGGGGAAACTGGCATTCTGTTTAGATATTTTGATGAAAATTGACTTATGAAAATAACATTCTAGTCTTTCAACAAAGGAGAATTAAACAGAAAAACAAAAACCAACCCATGAAACCTGGGCTTCAGAACCATGTTCCACCATAAGTTGTAATGGTTACTTGTCATTAGCAGGAGAGGGAGGTTCCTCCACCATGCGACATCTGTATTCGTTGCTGCTGTCATCTTCATCTTCAGTGGTTGCACAGGTGTCATTGTCAACAACCTCCTTCACCTGTTCCTTGTTCTTGCAAGCTCGTGCCATCTCCAGCGACACCCTTGAATCCTTAGCTGTGTCTTTTTCTGGAGGGGACTGAGGAGCAGGAGCAGAAGGGGGGTTGAGGCCAGCAGCTTCCTCCCTAAGGGTGATGGTGATTACATGCTTGTCCAAGGTGCATTCAAATCGAAATTCAGCTCTTTGGGAGGTTTGGCGAAGGGGAATTATAGAAGACGGAGTGGAAACAGGGGAAACGAAGGTTTGGGTGACCGGTTGTGGAGGAGACACCGCATGGGGAGGCAGAGAGCCCTGGGTGAATTGCGCTTGCCCAGCAAGGCGAGCTTTACCTCTTTGGCTTCTGGTTTTCAGATAATGGCCATAAGAGAAATCCTTAGAGGAGGAGTCAGTGCTGGGGGAGGACTGGGAGCGAGTAGCTCGGCCCTTGCTACTACCGCGGCGACATCTCATCCTATGACGGAGCTGAGGCATAATGGCAGTGGAGCGCGAACAATTTCGACTGAGAAACGTACGAGAATGATGCTCAGCAGAACAGAATGGCATGGAAAGCTAAGCACAAGGCCGAGACTTCGTGCAACAGAGCTCGCTCTGAGAAAAATGAAAGTCTAGTAGAGTTTCAATGCAGCAGAGCACCAGACAACGTCTCCCTGTGTGCGTTCGAGCACTTGGATCGGCAGAGGCAGGAGGACAGGAGCTTCTCTATAGAGAAAGAGACCTACAAACAGGGTGGACATGAAGCGAATGACTGTAATTGAACTCCATTAAAAACCAGAGGGGAAGAAAAAAATGGTGGTGGAGCGTAATGAAGCTGCAAATGGAGAGCAGGTTGGCCACATTTAATGTGGAGTAAATGCTTCTGTGGGTGGCCATATGGCCACCCCATGCAGTCGCCATTTGGATTCTCCATGGGACGTATGTCCCATCCACCTCAATTGGCATCCGCATCCTGAGAATAATAATTAAATAATTAGTAATTATAAAGTTTTTTATTAATATTACGTAAAAGTTATTTTTAATGAGAAAACTAATATTTATTATTTTTAATTATCTTAAAAATTAATAATTAATTTTATAATTCACTAACTAATAAATTCAAATTTATTAACTTCATTAATTAATAATTAATTAGTAAAATTAAATCCATTAATTAATTCTTAAAAATTTGTCTTTTTAGCCACATTTAGGCTTTAATAAAATTACCTAGAATTAAATTTATCAAAAAATATGAGTAATTATTTTATGAATAAAATTTACTAATAAATAATTATTATTAAATAAATAGTAATTATTCAAATGTTATTATTAATTGATAAAATAATATTTATATAATTAATTTTCTAGGATTTCTTATTAAATTATTAGAATATTAAATAAGAACTTATTATTAATAATTAGTTAGTATTATTTAAAGGAATTTATTAAACCCAATAATTAATTTGAAAAATATTTTTAGTAACAATTAGGTCTTAATATTATTATTAGTCTCATAATTAGGTCTTAATAAGTTAATGATTTAATTATTACTTAGAAAAAATCTATAAAAAATATTAAATTAATTAAATATTAATTATTTTGTTCTAGTCGGCCTTTTCTTTCTGTATCACTGTTAATCCTTAGCCTTGGTCTTTCTTTCTTCCTTCATTCCACATCTTGTCCTAAACATGGATCCCCATTGGGATTTGAAACCTCGACCATTATTTTATAACACTGTGGATAATCCGGAGATCTCTTCAATAATTTTTACCTGAGTTCTGTAAGTTATAGAAGATGAATCGAAGGAGAAAAAATTGCTAGGCAGTTCAATAAAAAAAAAAAAAATCTAATGGAATGCCATCCTCAATGATTCGTTCATGGTCAGCTTTTGAAATTTTCCAATTCTTAACTTTCAGTTTTTTCTTCGATTGAACTTCTATCAAATTTATGTGCATTTCACACACAAAGTGAATATATTGATAACTTATGACATTAGGTTTGTAGTATTGAAAGTAAAATATATTCTGACTTTGATGAGTTTGTTGGAAAAAACAACCTTTTAGTGTAATACACCCTCTTCCATATATAAAACTCTTATCATCATAATATTTCAATAATTTCATATTTCATTCAGTGAAACACATAAAATAATAATTAACATTTTCTACGTTGTTAGCAGGTGCAACTACAACAAAAACATCTCGTGCACAATAAAATAAGTACATAAATGTATATCATAATTAACATGAAAATTTAACTTTAAAATTATCAGGTGCACTTGATTTTATTTTTTGTTTCTAGATCTCTATTATTTGAAAGCAATTGAAATTTTACCTTCTCTAACAAGATGAGAAACTCAATCACCTTCAAATGATACTATAGTATCCTCTGATTGCATCTCTTCAAAGTTTGCAACAGACATTTCCCCATTTGTATTTAGTTCTCGTATGAA
>JAXQQM020092817.1:0-108593 GCA_034641835.2 Pinus albicaulis | reverse complement strand
TTTTATAACCATGATTAAAAAGGATTCCATTATCATTTTCATCTACTTTATCCCAAGGTATATAAAATCCTCTTCTTTATTATATGTTTAATCTGTTTTACATATAATTCCATAATACTCTTATATTTTATCATTAATCGAAGTGCATCGTTGCTAACATAAGTCCAAAAGCTCGCAGATAAGTTATATGCTTTGCTAGGAACAAGCGGCCGTTGCTGAAACAGCTGACTTAGTTGCTGAAACAGCCCTCAAGCACGCAAATTCCGTCACTCGTAATTTGCGATTATGGAAGAGCCTTTTGTGGAATAATAGTAACAGCATGAAGACATGGTTACATGGACCGTTCTGAAGATAGCATTCTTGTTGTCTCTGTTGTAACAATATCTTTTTTTGGAAGAACAGAATAGTCCTGTTTTTAGAAAGAGAACAGATTTGGGATAAACGTAGATTTGCTCTCATGTAATTGTAAAAGATGTCTCCTCTTTAAAAAGAGGAGACATCATCATTAGTGGAGAGCTCATTTTTGAAAGCTACATGAGAACATTGTGTGTGAGAACTGGAGCTAGACTCCATCTGTAATGTATCATTTCTTTTGACAGATGAATAAAATCTTCTTTTGAGCGCTCCAATTTAATTCTTTCCCTGGGGAATCTTGTGAGAGGGAAAGGGCCCGCCTTCCTCACAAGATTCACCCTCCTGTTCCTGTAATTTGTTTAATTCTTTACGCTGTTTGCACTTTACTTTAATTCTGTTGTTAAACACTAGTTGCACAGTTCTGTAGTTCATCCAATACTCTGTTTCCTTAAACGCTGCATGTATTTAATACATTCATTCTTGAGAAGTTTGGAATCCATTTCTGTTGGTTGTGTGAATGTATGATGCTGGGAAGAAGGTGCTGAAGATTCCTGTACAAAGGAATAGGGTCCTGCTCCCACTAGTTATCTTTCTTTTCCTGCAGTGTGATTAGAAACAAGAGAACAAGTGCTGAAGATTCTTGTTCATGAGAATAGGGTCTTGGTCTCTTGAGTCATCTTTTCTACAGTGTAATTAGTGCCAGGCAGCAGGTGTTGAAGTTACTAATTAAGGAATAGGGTCCTGTTCCTGCTATGGTTGATTGATTTCTTTTCTTGCAGATTGATTTTCCTTTACTTGGATTTTAACTGCAACATAGGAATTATTTCTGTTATAACTTAAGTGATTTCAGCTTTGATTAAACAGAGTGTGAATAATTAGATTTGTGTGACTGATAATTGTGTGGCTTTTTACTACAACATTGTTTCTGCTTTTGAAATTGAGCATATCCAGTGCGTGATTGTCTTTGAAATAAAAAGACTTCCTCGGGTTGACAATTTATGTGGAGCTTCAATTGTGAAAACAATTAAAGCGACCAACATTTTGGCGCCGTTGCCGGGGAAGGCAATTATAGATTTTAAAAGCATTAATTTCTTTTTAAATGTGCAGATTGTATGAGAGGACGCGGAAACCAGAAGAAAACTAACCCCACAGGTGGCAAAGGCAAAGGAAGGGGAGGAAGAAAGACTTTTATTGACGAGATTGTATCAAAGGTTGAATCATCACAGAGATTAAGTTCTCGAAGATCAAAACTTCAGCACTCCCCTCAATCAGATTACAAAACAGAGGAAGTTGTGGGTCCTGAAAATATAGAAGAACCAGTGATTGAAGAACCAGCAGTCAGTGCTGGAGAGTCAGAAGAAAGTGTTCGTAAATCAACAGAGCACATTGAGGAAATAATAGAGAGCGTTGGACGACCAGTGGAAAACATTGAAGAGCCAGTAGAAGATCTTGACGATCGAGCAAGTGCAGTAGGAGAGCCAACAATGGAAGGAAACAATGATGGTTTCTTTGGTGGAGGACGTGTAGATCCCGAAGGAGAAAGAAGGGATGAAAATTCCCTCTCTACCTTGGGATTTCCTATCAGTGATCTCCCTGCAGGGATAACTCCTATGAAAAACATTCCATTGTCTGCTTTACCTAACTTTCATGGTTTATCCTCTGAAGATCCAGATGAATTTATTTTTGAATTTGATATATTATGCAGAAGTTATGATTATGTTACTAATGCTCAAAAGTTGAAACTGTTTCCAGCCACCTTGAAAGGAAATGCCTTGAGATGGTTCATGAGCCTTGGAAGTCAGGTGATCACAACATGGGAGCAGATGAAACATAAATTTCTGCTTAAATATCAGGATTACTGCCGGACAAGAGAAAAGAAGGATGAACTATTCAATAGGGCACAAAAGCCGGACGAGAATCTGGAGGACTATATAGAAAGGCTGCAGTACAATATACAGAGATCTGATCATCCGAATATAAGTAAGGAAATTCGCAAAACAATATTACTTAGAGGTTTAAGGGATGATTTTTTAGATATGTTAAACATGCTTGGAAAGGGAGATATATCTAAGGAATCATATGATGAGATTGTTGAACTTTCTAAGAGATGTTCAAGGGGAGCTGCAAGAAACAGAACAAGAGATTCCACCTATTCAAGGGTGCAGAAATCAGCCAGTGGAGGAGCAACAAGAGCTGAAATAGGTAATTTACTTGAAGAATTTAAAACTGAGATGCTAAGCTCTTTTGCTTCACAAATTGACACTTTGCAGGTTAAGAAGAAGCAGGCTGAAGCAGAAGCAACTCTGGCTGTCTTTTGCCCGAAGTGCAGAGACAAACATCCACTAAAGGAATGCCCAATGGATAAAATACCAATTTGTACCCTTTGTGAGAAAGATCATGAAACAAAACAATGTCCATCTCTACCAGGAATAAAGGCAGCATTACAGCCAACGGAAGAAGAAGATGAAGCAGTTTACCTGCTAACTCAAAGAAGACAATGGCAACCAAAAGGACAAGGTATGAACTCTAGTATGCCATTTAATCGTTGGAACAATTATTCTGCTTTTGGTCAAACAAATTACCCTCCCTTTAATCAAATGCAATACCCACCCTTCAATCAAATGAATTTCCCACCCATGCAGCAACCAAACCCTCCCTTTGTTGATCCTTCAATGTGGACTCCTTGGCCCCCGCAGCAGCCATCTTCTTTTAACCCTTGGAATTCAAATTGGAGAAGCCAACAACTTCCGTATCCAAATCAATTGTCTCAATATCAACAACCACTTCCTCTGCCATCAAATGCTCCGCCAAATAACCAAATGAGACCCCAGCTACCTGTGCAACCAAATCCTAACCCCAATAATAAAGTTTTGCAAGTCATTGATATTCAGAATCAGTCTATATTTCCTACTATGCAATGTAATGATATTCATTTAAGATCCGGGAAAATAGTAGAGCCTATTATTGATGACATAACTTCTTCTGATTCTGATAAAGAGGAAACTGAGAAACATAAGAAAGCACAACCACCTTCTAACAAAAATGTTGAAATAATAGAACCACCATTCCCCGAGCGTTTGATTTTAACTAGAACGCCTGAAACACCTGCTTTTAATCTTTTAGGGGAATTGCAAAATTTGTATGTTAAAATTCCACTTTTACAAGCATTAAGAGATGTACCAATTTATGCCAGAACAATAAGGGATATTTGTGTTAAGAAACCCGGTAGGAAAACTAAAGATCCCCTTACAGTACATGTGATGGGTGACTTATCTGCATTAATGTCCGGAAAAACCCCTCCTGTGAAATATGGTGATCCCGGCCATCCTACCGTGACAGTTCAGATTGGTAAAACAATGATTCCTCAAGTTCTGGTAGATTTAGGTGCTGCAATTAACATAATGACTCTTGAAACTTCACAATTGTTACAGCTGAATAACACAATCAGAGATACACCCACCATTCTAGAGTTGGCTGATCATTCTACAATTAAACCTGAAGGAGTTGTTGAGGATCTACTTATTTCAGTTGAATCCTGGAAATACCCAGCTGATTTTGTTGTATTGCAAACTAAAACAAAGCTGGGGGGACATCCCTTAATTCTAGGAAGGCCATGGCTGGCCACAGCCGATGCTTTTATCAGTTGCAGATCTGGTTCAATGACAATTTCTAATGGTTATGAAACAAAACAGCTTACTCTTTATCCTCATGCTACACCAATAATTAATAATGAAGATTCTATGTGGATGGATTATGATGATAATGCTGTTCAACCTATTCTAACTATTGGACAAGCTTTAACTCTCAAAGACAATACAGAGGATGAGATAATTAATAATTTTATTTGTGAGCCTTCTTCTGTAATTGTTGAAACACACAATCAATTAACTACAATTTTTGAAACTGACACTCAAAGGATTGAATCTGAAGATTCATCTCAGACATTAACCACCACCTCATCTAAAAGCATAACAGTTGAAATTGAACCTGGCAAGACATTAAACATAAATCCTGATCTAACAGATGCTGAAACACAGCAATTAATGAAGTTATTGCATGAATACAAGGAAGCATTTGCATGGGATTACACGGATATGAAAGGTATTTCTTCTGAATTATGTACTCATCGAATTTACATTAAAGAGGGATGCCGACATGTTTGTCAACCCCAAAGACGAATGAATCCTAATTTACGAGAAATTGTTAAGGAAGAACTTCAAAAATTGCTTAATGCAGGATTTATATACCCTATATCTGACAGTGAATGGGTTTCCCCATTGGTAATTGTCCCTAAGAAAAATGGGAAATGGAGAGTATGTGTTGACTACAGAGCCTTAAACAAAGCTACTCAAAAGGATCACTTTCCTTTACCCTTCATTGATCAGGTGTTAGATAGTCTGGCAGGGAAGAAATTCTTTTCTTTTCTAGATGGATTCAGTGGGTATAATCAGATAAGAATTGCACCCCAAGACCAAGACAAGACCAGTTTTACCAGCCCTTGGGGAACTTTTGCCTATAGAGTCCTTCCATTTGGGCTATGTAATGCACCAGCAACTTTTCAAAGAGCTGTTATAGGAATTTTTTCTGATATGCTGAATGATTCTATGGAAATATTTATGGATGATTTTACTCCTTACGGTGTGTCTTTTGAAGATGCATTACAAAACCTTGAGAAAGTGCTTAAACGATGTATACAAGCTCACCTCTCCCTAAGTACTGAAAAATGCCATATGATGATGAGTGAAGGAATAGTGCTTGGAAATTTTATTTCATCTCAAGGTATTCAGGTAGATCCATCTAAAATATTGGTCATTCAGAATCTTTCTGTTCCTAAAACACAAACTGATGTGAGAAGTTTTCTAGGACATGTTGGATACTACAAAAGATTTATTAAAGATTTTTCTAAGATAGCTTCTCCATTATTTGTGTTGCTTATGAAAAATGTTGAATTTAAGTGGACTAATTCTTGTCAAAAAGCTTTTGAAGAACTTAAGCATCAGTTGTCTACTGCTCCTATTTTGAGGGGGCCTGATTGGAATCTCCCTTTTCATATATCTTCTGATGCTTCAAACACTGCAATTGGAGCTGTCTTGGGACAAGAGGAAAATCATCTTCCTTATGCTATCTACTTTATTAGTAAGAATATGACCCCTGCTGAGCTTAATTATACAGTTACCGAGAAAGAGTTTCTTGCAGTAATCTATGCCATTAATAAATTCCGACACTATATCACTGGTTATTCTACTTTTGTGCACACTGATCATTCAGCTATCAAGTATTTAATGAACAAATCTGTCACAAATGCTAGAGTTACCAGATGGTTATTATTACTGCAGGAATTTGATATCACAATTGTAGATTGGCCTGGCAAAGAAAATGTGGTGGCTGATTTCCTTTCACGGTTAAAAACTGACAATGATATTCCAGTAGATGATTCTTTTCCTGATGAGTATTTATTTGCGGTTTCTGCTCACTCTCCATGGTATGCAGATATTGCTAACTATCTAGTTGCAGGGAAATTACCATCACACCTGTCATACAGAGAAAAGAGAAGAATTGTTCAACAAAGTGCCAGGTACAGCTGGATAAGCGGGTGTCTTTTCTACACTGGGCTTGATCAGGAAATCCGAAGGTGCATTAGAGAAGATGAAGTGTATGACATATTGAAAGCTTGTCATGATGGCCCTTGTGGAGGGCATTTTGCTGATAAGAGAACATCACACAAAATTCTAAGGATGGGTTACTATTGGCCCTCATTATTTAAGGATGCAAAGAAATATGTAAGGGCTTGTGACAGCTGCCAGAGAATGGGTCAACCCAATCATAGAGATCAAATGCCATTAAACCCCCAGGTAGTTTCTGAACCATTTGAAGGTTGGGCCTTGGATTTCATAGGACCCATTAACCCTCCATCTAATCAAAGAACTTATATATTAGTCTGTACAGACTATATGACTAAATGGGTGGAGGCCAAAGCACTTATTAGAGCTAATGAAGAGGCTATCCTAGCTTTCTTATTTGAAGAAATCTTCACTAGATTTGGAATTCCTAGAGAGCTAGTTACAGATGGAGGACCTCCATTCAATTCTCATGGTTTTAAGTCTACCCTTCACAAATATCATATTCAACATAGAATGACTACACCATACCACCCCCAGGCCAATGGGTAGGTGGAAAGCACAAACAAAGTATTAGAAGCCATTCTAACTAAAACAGTGAAGGACAACCGGAAGGATTGGTCCCAAAGGCTCCCTGAGGCATTATGGGCTTACAGAACTACTTGGAGAAACACTACATGTTTTTCTCCCTATGAATTGGTTTATGGTAAAAATGTTGTTTTTCCTGTGGAATTTGAGATTAAAACTCTAAGAACTGCTTTAGCTGTTAATCTTGATTTGACTGATGTGCAGATAGCTAGGTTGCAGCAGCTTCTTGAGTTGGATGAAAAGAGATTAGATGCCATTCATCAAACAACCATGATACAACAACAAAGGATGAAGTGGCATGACAAAATTATCAAACATAAGCAGTTCCAAAAAGGTAATTGGGCCTTGTTGTATGACTCTCGGTTTGAAAATTTTCAGGGTAAGCTACGTACACGCTGGCTTGGACCATATGAGGTAGATGCTGTTTTTCCAAATGGAACGGTAAGAATTTTAACAATTGATGATTCTAAAACACCTCTACTAGTCAATGGTCATAGGCTCCGTCTATATCAGCGCCCTGTTTCTAAAGAGGATTTCAAGACTTCTTGCATGACTGATATTCATTATCTTTTTCTAGGGGAGTCTTCTGCTCCTCACAGCATTTAATTTTCTGCACTGTATTTTTAGTATTAGATTAGATTTAGCACTAATAATCCCTGTCAAGGATTGGCATATTACAATTGAATTTTTCAGATTGTGGAAAAGCTCATTAAGGAGGACAGATTCATCATGAGAAGATCTGAAGCTTCAATCACAGAAGCTTGTTCCCTTCATTTTACCCCATTTCCTAGCAATATCCCTTCATCCTCACTTCTACATTATTGCCCTTTTTCCATTTTTTTCCCACTCCTACCATTCCTGAAATATCTTCCTTCAGCTAGTATTTCCTATCCCTTACTGTTGAAATTATCCCCTATCAAATATTTCCCCCACTTCTTACAGAACCAAGTCATTTATCCCATTTTTCTGATTTTTCCCGTTGCTGAAACACCAGTTTCAGCAACGTATCGTTCATTTTTTCCGTTGCTGAAACACCTGTTTCAGCAACCTGTTATCATTAAAACATCATTTCTCTTCACTGTTATATAAGCTTTTCGGTTCTCCACGATTATACTTCAGATCCTTTGGGTGAAAAATTATTCAGCACTGCGCAGATCCGGTTACACTCCTGTTCTAAATTTTAGAGAAATCTACAAATTCTTCCATGTATATTAAGCCATTTTGAAGCACTCGACACTTCGAATTATTAAACCAAAGGTAAAAATGTAAGGTATGAGGTTTTAATGTAATTCAGTTAAATTATATTAAAGAGAGGATTTCATTCATAATGATTATAATCTTTACACGCCCAATCATCATTACACCATACGTAGGGGGGGGGATTTCGAAAACTGAACAATCATTTCGCATTAACCAATCCTCCGTCCTTTTTTATATCCACTTCCGCCGTCATTTAGACCCTGCAGCCTCTGTTGCAACAACTAGCGCGATCAAAGTCTGTGTTTACTGTCTTCTGTGCCTCTGCATGTAACTCAAAGCTAGAGCCATGGGAGGGTCGGCCATCAGAAATGAGCCCGGCTCCATAAATCTTCTTCAATTGTTCCCCGAAGCCTATCAAATTTTCCAACAAGCGGGATGGACAGTATATTTTGAAAGGTTGGGCGAATTTGACCAGGAACAAGTTTTAGAGTTTGCACAAAACCTTCAAGGGGATTTTTCAGTGGTTCAGGGGGTTCGCATTTCAGTAACAGAGGAGGACATAGTTCAAGTATCAGGGTTGCCAGCTATTGGGACTCGTTGGTTCAGCAGAAAGCAGGTTATTCTGAATGCACAGCAAGATTTTCTTCGTCCAGATGAGCCAGTTGAACTCAAAGGCCACGGTGTCAGTCTGCACTCACTTCCTCGACCATGGCCATCAGTGGCAGAATTCATCAAGCACTGCTTGACGTGTGAAGGGCGTTACCAGGTAGTGTACAATCACGACTTTGTTTTGATGAATCATTTGAGAAATGGCCGAATGATTAATATCCCCTATTATCTGCTTGGTTGTATTAGAAACATGTCTTATTATTGTAGACGGTCTAAATTCCCCATGTTATCCCTCACCCACCATCGTTTATGCCAATTGTTGATTCAGAGGGGTTTTTCTCAGCAAAATTACCCTCTGAATAACCCACTCCCTGTTCCCCAGCTGCCTGAAATTCCTCAGCAGGCTCAAATATCCCAACAACCCGAAAGTTCCCAAGATACTCCTGAAATTCCTTATGAAGGACAACGGGACGATATTCCACATTCCCCAGTAACTTCAGCCCCAAAGCCAGTTGACCCAACCCCAAGCTCGTCCCACTTAGTAGAGTCAACCGTCCCCATTATTTCTGTCCCTAGTGATGACTCTCTAACACCCCCGTCCCCACCTATTTATAAAAAGAGAAGAACCCCAACAGTCTCAGTCTCCAAACGACGGACAAGGGCTAAATTCCAAATCTTCACTTCTTTCGAAAGCCCTTCCCCCAGAGAAAAATCCTCCCCTGCAAAGAAAAGGAAAGACAGTGACTTCTCTGCTTTACTACCAAAAAGGAAAATGAAGATGACTGTTGAAACAGGAGTTACTCCCATTTCCCCTGACCCTGCCACTATTCTGTTAAAACTCCAATCTTCATCCCCATTTCAAACCCCTCAACCCGTCTCGTCCGGTGGCACTGCCACACAAGAACCAGTGCCCCGGGATAATACGACATTGTTTATGGCTCAAACAGTGACTGTCACACAAGAACCAGTCACTTACCCAGAGGCTGAAACACAAGAACCAGCCACTGTGGTACAAAAATACACCAAACATGATGATAGTGGGAGACCAGCTGTAGCTGTCCCACAAGAACCAGCTACGGCTGTGCAACAGCAGACTACCCCAGCAGAATCAACCAGTACACAGGGTTTACATACTATGACATCTTTATTGGAGGAGAATGAATTCTTGAAGTCTGAACTGGAAGCCTACAAGAATGAATTAACCTTGGCACGAGAAGCTTTTGATAGATAACTGAATCTCTATATGTTAGCACACACAGCCTCAACGCAAAATAAGGAGCCATGCAAGGAATACATGTGCCATGAGTGTGGTAATATTTACCAGCAGGCAGGCTACAAACTAGTTAAAATTCAAGTATCTGAGGCATATACATCAGCTGGAATAAAAGAGGGATGCCCTACTGCTCCACAAGAACCAGTAGGGCTCTCCATAAAGGAAGAAAAAGAAACTAAACCTCAGACATCTCGCCCTGTGCTAGTTAATGCAGCCACTCAGACAGAAGCACCACCGCAGATATCTCGCCCTAAGTTAGTCAGTGTAGCCATTCAAACAACGTCCCAACCCAGTACTTCTAATGCTAGCACACAGACCCGACCATGGAATCAATTGGAACTGATGAACAAATGGAAGAAAAAATATGCTGAAGAACAAGATACAATACTACAGCAGCATAAGCTAGCATGGTAGAATCACGTGTATGCCAACTGGGACAGTTGGGAACAGATGATGCAACAGCTCAAGGACTCCAAAAAGGAAGTCAAGGAATCTAAGGAAAAGATGGCCTTGATGTTTTCATTAGTACAGAAGTTGATGGCTACCCGCAAACCCTCTGTAAACTACTCTCTCTTTCTTTCTGAACGATTAGTTTATTTTCAATTAAAAGCAATAAAAGATGGCAGACCGCATGAATTACTTACTTCAGAGAAATTTGTTGAGACTTTTAATGAGGCCCCTGAAAGTGACCAGCATTTGCTGTGCGAACTTTACCTTCATAATGAGGCCATTCCCGACAATAGAAGAGTTAATCTTATTCCAATTGCAGGAGATATACAAATAAGGGCATTTGTTTCATTTTTGTCTAACCAGCTCACTTGGCAAACTGCGTTCATTGCAAGCAGTCATAATGAGGAGAATAGACTCCTTTGGATTAGACCAGAACCTTTAAGTCCAGCCATGTTTATAGCACAATATCATAAATTCTTACAGAAGCCAGGAATGCATAGGTATATACAACAATTACAGGCTTCAACACTCTTTAAGTGTCAACAACAAATTAGAGTAAAGGGGACTGCTGCATTGAAGGCCAATACTATGTTTTGGCAGCAGTCATGTAAAGAAAGACAGGATTATCACCCTTTTAACCCTGACAATCTTCAAGCTGCACTTTCCAGGGTTCCTAATTACATTGGATGCATTCGACATTGTGGAGTAAACTGGATCGGGTATCATTTTCATTTTCCAATTTTATGGCTTCCTTCAGAGAAATATCAGTGTCATTACCAATTGGATGGCAGAGATGAAGCTTTAGCATGGCAGCACTTGCAGAACAATAGAGGATTCCGAGCTCCTACAAATGCCACCTTCTCCAGCTACTGCTTGAGTAATTTGCATGCACAGTACCAGTACTCAGACTCTGACTCAGACTAGGGGTTGCCTGAGGACATGCAACATTTTCAGCTGGGGGGGATGTTAGGACTCCACTATGTATCATTTTTGCTATATACTTTGACACCATTTTACTTTTATAACTATGATTAAAAAGGATTCCATTATCATTTTCATCTACTTTATCCCAAGGTATATAAAATCCTCTTCTTTATTATATGTTTAATCTGTTTACATCTAATTCCATAATACTCTTATATTTTATCATTAATCGAAGTGCATCGTTGCTAATATAAGTCCAAAAGCTCGCAGATAAGTTATATGCTTTGCTAGGAACAAGCGGCCGTTGCTGAAACAGCTGACTTAGTTGCTGAAACAGCCGTCAAGCACACAAATTCCGTCACTCGTAATTTGCGATTCTGGAAGAGCCTTTTGAGGAACAATAGTAACAGCATGAAGACATGGTTACATGGACCGTTCTGAAGATAGCATTCTTGTTGTCTCTGTTGTAACAATATCTTTTTTTGGAAGAACAGAATAGTCCTGTTTTGAGAAAGAGAACAGAGTTGGGATAAACGTAGATTTGCTCTCATGTAATTGTAAAAGATGTCTCCTCTTTAAAAAGAGGAGACATCATCATTAGTAGGGAGTTCATTTTTGAAAGCTACAGGAGAACATTGTGTGAGAACTGGAGCTAGACTCCATCTGTAATGTATCATTTCTTTTGACAGATGAATAAAATCTTCTTTTGAGCGCTCCAATTTAATTCTTTCCCCGGGGAATCTTGTGAGAGGGAAAGGGCCCGCCTTCCTCACAAGATTCACCCTCCTGTTCCTGTAATTTGTTTAATTCTTTACGCTATTTGCACTTTACTTTAATTCTGTTGTTAAACACTAGTTGCACAGTTCTGTAGTTCATCCAATACTCTGTTTCCTTAAACACTGCATGTATTTAATACATTCATTCTTGAGAAGTTGGGAATCCATTTCTGTTGGTTGTGTGAATGTATCATGCTGGGAAGAAGGTGCTGAAGATTCTTGTACAAAGGAATAGGGTCCTGCTCCCACTAGTTATCTTTCTTTTCCTGCAGTGTGATTAGAAACAAGAGAACAAGTGCTGAAGATTCTTGTTCATGAGAATAGGGTCTTGGTCTCTTGAGTCATCTTTTCTACAGTGTAATTAGTGCCAGGCAGCAGGTGTTGAAGTTCCTAATTAAGGAATAGGGTCCTGTTCCTGCTATGGTTGATTGATTTCTTTTCTTGCAGATTGATTTTCCTTTACTTGGATTTTAACTGCAACATAGGAATTATTTCTGCTATAACTTAAGTGACTTCAGCTTTGATTAAACAGAGTGTGAATAATTAGATTTGTGTGATTAATAATTTTGTGGCTTTTTACTACAACATTGTTCTTGCTTTTGAAATTGAGCATATCCAGTGCGTGATTGTCTTTGAAATAAAAAGACTTCCTCGGGTTGACAATTTATGTGGAGCTTCAATTGTGAAAACAATTAAAGCGACCAACACATAGTCTTCTTTGTCTGTTAATGAGAAGCCTTCTGGTTGTTCCATGTATACTTCTTCTTCTGGATCTCCATTAAGAAAATCAGACTTTACATCCATTTGATATACCTTGAAGTCTTGGTAGCATGAAAATGCTAGGAAAATTCTGATAGCTTCCATTCTGGCTACTGGGGAAAATGTTTCTTCATAATCAAGTCCTTCAATTTGTGAGTATCCTTTGTAGACCAGCCTGGCTTTATTCCTGATTACTTGTCCTTGCTCATTCATTTTGTTTTTGAATACCCATTTTGAACCAATGATATTCTTCTCAATTGGTCTAGGAAATAGTTCCCAGGTATTGTTCTTCTCAATTTGGTCCAATTCTTCATTCATTTCTTTTACCCAATACTTGTCCTTGCTGGCTTCTTCAAACTTCTTTGGCTCTATTTGTGATAACATTGCTATGTATACTTATTCTGTCTGTTCAGCTAGTTGCCTTCTTGTTTGTACTCCTACACTCTTTTCTCCTATGATTTGATCTTCTGGATGGTTCTTTTGAGTGTATCTTGAGGGGGTTTTTGAGTTCAATCCAGCATCTTCTGATGTTTTTCTTGTTTCATCATCATTTTGATCTTCTTCTTCATTGTTGTCTGATGTACTGTAGCAATCTATATCTCTAGTATTGTTTGGAAGTTCTTCATCAAATCTCACATCAATACTTTCAACTATCTTCCGAAGGGTCTTGTTGTAGCACTTGTACCCTTTGCTTTTGGAAGCATATCCTAGAAATATCCCTTCATCTGCTCTTGCATCAAATTTGCCAAGATTTTCATCATTATTCTTTATGTAACACTTGCTTCCAAAGATTCTGAAATGTTTGATTGAAGCTGGCTTTCCATGCCATAGTTCATAGGGAGTCTTCTCACTGCTTGGCCTTAAGTGAGATTTATTAAGGATATGTACTGCTGTGTGCACTGTTTCTGCCTAGAAGGTTTGAGCAATATTATTCTCTTGCATCATGGCTCTGGAAATTTGTTGAACAGATCTGTTTTGTCTCTCTGCTACTCCATTTTGCTGAGGTGTCCCTACAATAGTAAATTGTTGTTTTATGTCATGTTCATTGCATAGGTCTACAAAGTCATAATTAGTGAATTCACCTCCTCTGTCTGATCTGATGCATTTCAGCTTGCATCCTGTGTGATTTTCTGCTAGTGCTTTAAATGTTTTGAATTTGTCCAGAGCTTCCGATTTATTCTTGAGAAAAGAAACCCATGTCATTCTGGAGAAATCATCCATTATCAGCATAAAGTAGGACTCTCCACTTGGTGTTTTAGTTCTTGCAGGTCCACACAGATCCATGTGCACAAGTTGCAGTGGTCTTCTTGTTGATAACTCTTCTTTAGATTTAAAGGATGTGCGAGTTTGTTTCCCAAATTGACAAGATTTGCATATGGTATTTGAAGGCCTTTTTATTTCAGGCATATATCTGACAGCTTTCTTCTTACTCAGTCTGATGATATGGTCGAAGCTGAGATGTCCCAATCTCCTATGCCATAACCATGACTCTTCAAGTTTGCTCAGATGGCAGGCTTCAACCTCCTCTTTTACTATGTACACATTACTCTCTGTTCGGACACCTTTGAGCAAAGTCTTTCCTGTTGTGCTTGATCTGACTTCACAGTCTTGTGCTCTAAAGAGAACTTCATAGCCTTTGTCACACATTTGACTGACACTCAGTAAATTTGCTTTCAGCCCATCTACAAATAGTACATCTTGGGCCTTTCCTCTTCCATTATCTATGCTGACTGAGCCTTTTCCCCTGATCTTACCTGATTTATCATTGCCAAAAGTGACATTGCTCGATTTCTTTTCATCAAGAGTTAAAAACTTGTTTTTGTCTCCTATCATGTGTTTAGAGCAGCCACTGTCCAAATACCATTGAATCTTTAAATCTTGAGCAGTTAAAGCCAAGTCACATTTATTCACCTTATTTATCCACTGGAGGCCCCCTTTTGTTTGGTATCTTTTGTGAGGTGATGAATTATATCCTTTTAGAGAACACTTGGAAGATATATGTCCAACTTGATTGCATATACAACATTTGATTATAGTTTTTGTAGAATTGTGAGCATGAACAAAATTTCTTTGACTCATAAACCTCCTTGAGGTATTGAACATCAGTCTTTGCCCATACTTTCTACATTCAATAATTCTATGGCCAAAATCCCTACAATAAAAACAATAACCATAGAAATTACTTGCATACCTGATGTAAGGTTGTCTCTTCCATGCTTGCATCTTTTGTTGGTTTGAATCATTCCTCCTTGCATGACAATATGCAGCAATGTGTCCCGGCTTGTGGCAGACATAACAGGTGGCATTCTTCATAGGAGGCAATAATCTCCTTTGATGGCTTCCAAATTTGATATAATCAGGAATATATGATCCTTTCTCTGTTGTCTTAGTATTTGTTACAATCTTTGTTATTAGAGGTTTCTTCTAGTCTCTGTCTTTCTCATTACATGTTTCTTCCTTTGTAGGAATTATTTGAGTTGCTTCATCAGCCTTCTTTGCTTTCAAAAAAATTATATTTTTGTTTTCCTTTTCTTTGCCTTTACTTGATTCTCCTTCATAGCCTATCCCAGTTTTTATTAGAGGAGATCTTTGAGCATCCAAGATTTCATTCAACTTGCCATAACTTGTCATTTGAGAAGGGTATATAGAAACTTTCTGTTGAGCACTTTCTAATTTCCTTCTCAGACACAGAATTTCTTCTTCCATCTTCTCTTGTTCTCGAGTTTTATCTTTGATTTGCTGAAGTAACATATCTTCTATCTTCTTGGCTTCTTCAAGCTTTACATTTAGCTGCATGAGGACTTCTAAATTTTGTTCTTATTTCACACATTTGAGGAGAATCTCTTTTTTTTTTCTACATTTTAGTTTGAGTCTATCAATCTCCTCCAGAGCACTTCTTAGCTCCCCCTCAAGATCAACTTCCCCTTCTTCTTCTTCTTCTAGCAAGAGTCCTTCAAGATCTTCTATGGCCATCAGTAAAAATTCTGAGGTTCCCTCTTCTCCTGAGGGTTCATCCAAGTCTTCAGATGCACTACTGTCTTGCTGAGCATAGAAGGATTTTCTGCTGAATTTCTTTCCTTTCTGCCAATTCTTTGATGTGTCTTTCTCTGATTCTTGAGCTTGATTTCTTACTTTCTTGTGAGGACATTTAGCAGCATAATGTCCAACTCTTCCACAGTTAAATCATTTAAAAGGAAGTCTACCTTTGTATCTACCTGTTGTATCTACCTGAGCCTCTATCCAATTTCTTGACAAATTTAGCCTCTTCTTCATCAGAGCAGGAGCATATGACTTCCTTTTCTTCTTTCTTATTTTCTGTTTTGAATGCTGCCTCCCTTGTACTAGGCTTCTTCTGTGGGAGCCTCATCTCATATGCTGTAAGATTTCCTAGTAGCTGGTTCATGGTCAAGGTCTCCCAATCAGTTGTTTCTTCTATTGCAGACACCTTGGGATTGAATCTAGATGGAAGAGATATTAGAATATTTTGTACAATTATACCTTCTGGTATTGTTTCTCCAAGAGCTTTCATACTATTAACAATTTCTGCAACTTTTAAGAAGAAGCTGCCAACATCTTCATCATCATTCATTTTTAAATTTTCAAACTGGGCTCTATATACTTGAATTTTGGCAGTCTTAACCTTTTTATTTCCCTCATGGATATTCTCTAGAGTGTCCCACATATCTTTGGCAGTCTTACTGTGCATTATTTTGATAAACTCAGCTTCACATAGTCCATTTAAGATTGCATTCATTGCTTTTGCATTAGCTACAAAGCTTTGTTTAGTTTCTTTCTCTGTATCAGTTGACTTTGTGACATATCCAATTTCCACAGCATCCCAAACTTCTAATCCTAAGGAATTTATATAAGCTTTCATTCTTATTTTCCAAAAGGAATAATTTGCACCTGTAAAGAAAGGGGCTTTATTGGTTGAGTTTCCTTCTTGACTTGCCATCTTGAGAGCCTAGGATCTCCTTTCAGTTGTTAGACTGATATACAAGGAACTGGCTCTGATACCAATTGTTGAACCTTTAATTAGAATGAGAGGGGGGGGGGGGGTGAATCAGTTTAATGCATTCCTGATCTTTTAAAACTTTTCATTAAGCTATTTACACCTTCATTTCATATCCAATTTAATGTGCAAGTAATCTTAGAATGCAAGCAGCAAGTATTAGTTTAATATAGCAGTAGACTTAATATGAGAGTTGCAGGTATTAAGTAGATGATACATATCAGATTCAATACATAACTATCATGCACAAAGACACCAGATATAAGTGGAAACCCATAACGAGAGAAAACCACATCTTATTATTGTTGCGATGCAAAGGCAAGCTCCTACTCCCTCTCACCACTGTTTTTCTGTAGGCACCAACCTACAGGAGGCTCCAACCTCAATTCTGCAAGCTACAACTTGCGAGGAAGCACCAACTCCCTTCAATTTTCTGTAGGCACCAACCTACAGGAGGCTTCAACCTTTGTCAGCTACAACTAACAGCTATTAAGCTGAATGTTTGCTGATTTACTCCATATATTAGCTCTGTTCTGTATCTGCTCTTCTTCTCTTAATCTTCTCTGCTTTATTCTTCTATATTTTGCATTCTCTATATCTGATCTCTCTCTGTCTCACTCTCTCTCTCTTCTAACTCTCATTTTGCATATCAAAATGATATTACTTATAGAATTTCTTGATCACTGTTTGTTTTCCTCTAGGAATTCGAAATGAATGGTCATACCCCTTGGTCTTCTGCCTCCTCATTTCTTTATCCAACTCAATTTAAAAATCATAATAATATGTACACAATTTCATGCTACAGTGGGATTTTGTCTTTTCTTTAGGATACTTGCTTTTGCATCACAAACAATAAAAATAATTACATCATTTACATTTACATTCTTAATTTCATATTTCAATATCACTCAGCTCCTTTTCAGTTATATAACTCAATTTCACTCAGCTCCTTTTCTGGATTTTGGATTTACTGGCTTTGTCCCTTTTTATTTTTATTTTTTTAATTTGTTGAGTGACTGTTCTGTGTACCTTGATTTACTGTAATTGTGTGCACCTGTGAATGTATACCTGTCAAACCTGTAATATCTGTGAATCTCTGTCAGACCCATACTTTTATCCTTGTGTTTAATCACTTGTTCACTGTGCTTTTGTGCACCAACTGCATATATAACTGCTTCTCAGGTTTATTCTCAATTACATATACATCTGGACAATATATATTTAGAAAAGAGAGTATAGTGACACTTGATGCAGCAGGGTTACCACAAAGCCCCGGTTCAACATCATAGTCCTGGTTTAGCTCAACTTTTTCATCAGCTGTGTGTAAAATTGCATTCAAGTTTCATGCCCAATTAATTTCCAACTGCGCAATCAGCAGAACGATGAACAGGTTGATGGCGTAGAGTTTAAACTGACAGCAAGTTGACGGAGATCGACGTAGTGCGGGAGGTCGAACAACACGGAGGTTAACAGGAAGGCACCCCCCGTAGTTGACTGGCCGATCACACGTTTACCGCCGATCAACAGCTATGATGAACTACGGGGCCTCACCCCATTTGATGTGTACAGAGAAATGTGAGCCCCTGTAAACACCAATTTGTGGTGGCTCCACCTATATAACATGGACCTTTGGTGATTAGAACTATATTAATAGACCCTCGACATATTTAATCATATATGCATATTCCATTATATGCACACCATAGTATTTCAACACATATAATATATGAAATTCGTCCATATGAATAACCTGACATCCACATATTTAAATTATATTATAATTAATCAAATGTCAAGACCATGGTAATATATAATATAATTACGAGTTCAACTTTATTGTCGAACATGATCACCAAGGTTTCCACCTTATATTAATACCCGGAGTCCATTGCACGTATCTCCGACTTCTATATTACCTCCGGACCTTATATTAAATTAATAACCCAACTTCATTACGTATATTTCCGCCGGGCCCACAATGCCATCAATCGCCAATTTAATGCACACAACATACATGACTTATTGTCCACGCACCTTTATTAAACCTCGTGCAAGTCCTGTGATCACCCACCGTTGGATAGCCTTTGCCCAGATCAACGGATCTTATTCATTTCGCTGGGTGTCTTCTGCCGATCGTTAACGCGCGAAATTTCACTTTAATCAAAACCGCTTATGCCACATGTCGATTCCTATATGGAATCGCTGCCCATTCCTCCAATACCTCTTTCCGATGGATGGTGGTGCAGAAAAAACCATGGTTTCACTCCAACCCACCGTTACTGTTCACAAGTCTCAGTTCCGCTCCTCTCCTCTGCTCTAGGTTCCGCTCAGGGTTTTGTTTTAAGGCTAATTCCTTCGCATTTCAATTATATATATATAATTTTTTGTTTCGACTATGATTCTGTCTCCAACGCAGAGTTCCACTCCTTTGACTTTGGTTCCGCCTCTGACTATGGTTCCGCTCCTATTCACGCTGTTTCTTCGGTGTATTCCTATATATAAACAATATATATAACACACTAATTCAAACACTCGGAATGTTATGTGTAACGCCCAGAATGTTATGTGTAATGCCCGGCTGTATGAAAGATTCTCAAAATTTATCTATATATGTACATATTTTTGAAATAACAACGGTTTCTCTGCAATGACATCTGTGGATCTGCTTCTGTCGCTTTTGTCACTCTACCTCTGCCTTTCTCTTCATTTCCTCTTTGTTCCATTCTCTGTCTTAGTCTCTTTGTAACTGTTCCTGTTTCTGCATCTGCTACATCCTTTGCCATCAATGACAATATTTCCAACACCCCTAACTTTAGAAGACATGCAAAGGGGAGCTGTGAGTGTAGAGGCCAACTTGATTGAAAAAAGGGCTAGGATGAGATTAAAAAAGAGATTCACCTACAAAGATGAAAAAATGGCCTCAACCTCCTCATATGATGCCAAAGTTGACAATTTAGTGAGGGTAATGGATAGAATGATGGAGAGGATAAACTTGAGTGAAAGAACACCTCCTAGGGAAAACTAAGCAAATCCCCTAAACATAAATAGGAATCCAAAATTCAGAAGAGACCCTCCCCAAAACAAACAAAGAGAAAATGACCAAGAAATCAGGCCTCCTTTCCAAGAAAATTATGTAGATGAAGAGGGAAGAGAGACTGAAGAACCTGAAGAAAATAATGTAAACTTGATAGGTTTTGATAATAAGGGTGATGTTTTTCTCACTGAAGAAGAACAAGGTTTATTTCCTCAGATCAAACTGAAACAAACTATGAGGATTCTGAAGACTACCAATTAGGATTTTAAAATGACATAATGGAGGTCCATAGGCAATATGACCTTAGGATAAAAAAGAACTAAGAAACATCTAAGAAAATCAAAGTAGACACTGTTGTTAGGAAGACACCTGAAAATAATCCTAAGAGGACAACAGACAGTACCAAAAACATGGCTAAGAAAACTGATCCAAAAAGAGACAAAACTAGCCAACCAAGTGGTGACACAAGCTACCCTACTGCATCTACTACTAGCCCTAAGAAAACTCTTTTGTCCAAAGTCCCAAATCAGAATCAACAAACTAAACTTGTAGAAAAAATTACGGCTCATAAAATTGATGTAAATATACCTAAAACACAAGTACCTTTCAGTTTTGAGGGAGAGATTGCTAAGATCAAGATAACCCTACCTCTCACTGAAATGATATCCCAAGATATGTACAGGTCCCAAGTTTTGAAAGTTTTGAACATGGGAAGTGATATCGACACTCTAAACTTGACAGATGACAAACCAGAGTTGTCGTTTGGACCTGAAGTAGAGGGAAAATATCAAGAAGGAGTTATTCCCCCTTTCTATGTTAGCTTAAACATACATGACAAAATCTTACATAATGCCATGCTGGATTATGGTGCCTGTGACAACCTCATGCCAAAGGTAGTGATGGAGGTATTAGTCTTGGAAATAACCAAACCTTACAAAGACCTATATTCTTTCCATTCAAGAAGAGTCAAGTGTTTGGGTCTAATCAAGGATCTATATGTCAATCTAGCACAAATCCCTCCTAAAGGCCTGGTCATGGACATAGTAGTGACTGACATTTCCCCCAAGTATGGCATGCTTTTATCTATATCGTGGGGAACCAAACTTCAGGGGAACCTCCAACTAGACATGTCATATGCTACCATCCCTATTTTTAACCAAAAAAGGATATTGTACCGGGAATCACACATGAATTTTATGGTTAGCAACCAAGAAAGGCCAAACAACACACCTCTTTATTCCATCCATTCAAATCTTGACTCATAAATTTTATATAATGAAGAATAAATTGATGAGAAGGTAAATTAAATTGAGACAAATCTAGGCATACCACAACAGTCAAACCGGGAAATGCATAAAGAACTCAACAGCAAAAACTCTAGTAGCCTGGAACAACAAAATAATGGCAAAAATGAACTTAATTTTCTACAATCTGAAAATAAATTGCAATACCAAAACCAAGCTTAGAGCTTGAACAATGTTTCTCAAATGAACAAACCCTAAACTTAATAAATAGCCTAAAATGAAACCATAAAAGCAAATAAGTTCACATCCTTTGCAAAAAATAGAGAGAGCCCTCTCTGAGTCTATGAAGGCTAGGTCCTAAGACTCCAAAGACTAGTCTGATGTTACCCTGTGCATTTGGTCTTACCAATTTTCCAAATCAAGAGATCCTAACATAGAGACTAAAATAATAAAGTGCTTCTTGCTAAATATAATAATAAAAGGCTTTGCCCAAGAGGATAGTCACATGGCATTTCAGAGTTTTCATACCGCTAATTTTCATATGAACACCCCATAGAAACCTATGATATTCTAATCCTCTGATCTCCGATACTTCCTATCGCTCATTCCTACAATACTTCGATAGAACCATTACTTTGATACTCCAATATACAATATCATCCAATCTCTAATATTCCATATCGTTGATTCTTCAATAAACCTCCCCTTTCCTTATCACAATTCCCATATCGGAGCTTCCTATCGGAGGTCACTCCTTTAAAACCCTGATATAAAATCTCTGATACAAAACCTCCAATAACACTTTCCACTCATATTTATAGCTGTTACATTTTTTAAACAAAAAGGATATCGGAAGGAAACGATATTTCATGTTTCAATATGTAACCATATGACTTCTCCAATAAAAGCCTCTGATATGATAACATGTACAAAGGAATGCAAACCCACGTTTCATCATTTAATGGCCAAATGCATTGAATTGATGATTTTGAAGTTATAAATGATTTGGTTATTATAGCTTGATGTCACTATATTTTTCTCATAAAGGTGCAAATTGATATGAATTGGGTTATTTGTTCTACGGAATTCTGCAATTATTAATTTTTTTACTTATCGTCGTGTTTCCTCTTTGTAGGTGAGTCCCGATAAACAAAAATCACTAGAAATGTGTAAGGAAGCTAAAGTTAAGATGAAATAGATAGGTAAAAAATAGTCAGTTCCTCCTCCAACTGAAACTACTGAAATTATTACGCTATTTTTATATATTAAATGTATCCAGATGTTGGGGCCTCCTAATGGGAAGTTATCTATAAGCTCTTTGAGGATGAAAAACCTAGGGTAGTAGAGAGAAAATCTACAGTTGATGATTCTACCTCAACCTCTAAGTCTACTAGGAATGATGTTGCAAATTATTTATTACACATAATTGCAGTTAGACGAAATATATTTCCTTATACAAACATGGTTAAATGGGTCATAGATAACATGAGTACTTCAGAGAGATTTTTTCTAACTTCAAAGTACAAATTCATTGGGTCTCTTACTAACGAATATTTAAAAAAAAATTATAAGTTGTCACTACACCAGAAGTGATACGACAAATAGTTTGTGCATAAATTCATGAGTGAAAATGAGGATCAGTCAAAACCCATCAGGAAATGGAGAAGATATCCCAACAAACACAAGCACGAGGATAAGGGTATGTATTCCATTTATTCTCTTGTCAGACCATTATGTTACATAGCTTCCATGATGTGTAGAATATATGGATATCCTAATACCCATAAAATCTTAGACCAGTGGGTACCATTAATTGATGCTTCCTCATAAGGATACATTATGGATTGGGGAACTATATTGTTTGATAGTATATGAAACAAAATCCTAAGTTATAGGAAAAGTGTAGTTTTTCTCGGAATAATGTTCCCCCATTCTACATGAGTGCCTATATAATTCATGTTGTTTGTGTTACCTCTGATTTTACATCTATGGGATGGAAATGGACCATTGAAGACCCTACGCCCATGCAAATCTATCATGACATACTATGGGAATCCAAATTCCAGCTTCATTTCTACAAAATTTTCCATGGAGTTATGGTACCTATTCACCAAAATGTCTTTGATCAGAAGGCCCCTAGACTTTCCCTTCAATATAATAATTCTTTATTACCAATAGGGAGATGTTTTGGAGAGGAATCCTCTACTTATATATAGATCTTTGGCAGTCCTTCCAACCCTCATGTGTTGCCCCTTTATGTTCCTCATAAGCTCTTAGCCCGAGAAATAGCTTACAAAAGTATTGGGGATGGTCTTTCAAAGGTTTCGAAAGATGCTAAAAGGATGATATGGCCTAGATTTCCTATTTCCTGTGGTGTTTATGCCCTTGAAAATTTCAAGCATGATGGTCTTGAAACTGCAGAAATTCAATGTTTAAATTTCACGTTTATGCCTAATAGACAATATGATCCTAATGATACGACCAATAATTTCACAACACGGGAAAAGACTAAATAGATTATGCATGAGCCAGACAAGTTTGATGATTTATTTGAATCAACTTCTACCAATGCAAAGGTCAAGAAATTAGCAGCAAGACAACTTATTCCTAAAAAAATTGGCTAAGTTTAATCAATATAGAAATAAAAGAATAAATAATTTTCCTTTGGATGTTTTGAGGATTCCTCAAAAAAATAAAGAACATAATAAAGTCATGTCTTATTCTGCAAAATATACTGATACATCTCTAGCCAAAGAGACAACCACTTCATCCACTACACATACTAAAGAGACTCAATCAGACAACAAAATTGAGGAGATATGGAAGAAATAAGCCAAGCTATATAAACAACAGGGCCTCAATATTTGAAGACTCTAGTGCATGAAAAAATTACACATATCATTGAAGTTAAAGGGAATACCTTTCTCACTATTAGGGATTTCGATAAAGATTTGGATACTGATGATTTATAAATTATCCCAGTATTTTAGACCTTTAAGGTCACTTTTAAAATCAAATAAATCCCTCATATTGATGTGTTTTATAGTCCTAAACATAGATTTGTGGTCAACATACAAAGAAAAGGAAGGAAAGTTGAACCAACCCTGGCCTCAATCCTTGGTAATGCCTCTTTTGAAGTAGTTTGGAAATATCCTCAAGCAGACCCTACAAGAGATCTCAATAGGCTCTCACAGTTTGCAGGAGCATATGCAACTGCTACTTTTGATGAAGCTTCTGAAGTGCAACAACTCCAAAAGGAAAATGATGAAATAATTATGCAACTAGAACAGATTCTGGAAAATGAAAAGCAAGCTATTTAAAAATAATGACAAGCACAGATTGTAGAGTTGGAGAACAATTTCAATGACTTAAAAGCTTCAATATGAATCTGGTTTGAAAAGCAAGGACACACAAACCTAGGAAACTCAAAAAAATACTAAATGGTTTAAATTGAACCCTGAGATAAATGAATTTAATAAAGAATAAAGAGATGTAAACACTCTCCTTGCTTAGCAGTAAGTCATTTTCTCTCAGAAATTGGCCACTATCAATGACTTGCAAATCAAGTGATTCATTAGTGAATCAATTGTTCGAGTTGAGGAAATAATATGAAGAGGTCCAGGAGAATATTTCTGATTACATATTATGGAAAGATAGTGGTGCAGGGAGATGAATTGATCATCCAATAATTGAAGAATCACATAGGGAGGTCAGTTCCAACGAATGGGAAATTAAACTAAAGCATGTAGAAATGGCAATTTTTAGTGCCAGGAACATTTCCTACAATCTCACTGAATCTATCAGTGATAGAATACTACAAGAAAATTTGATCCAAGAATTCCCTAAAGGTACTTTTCCAGATTTTAAATTGTTAACCAAATCATCGAAAGATTTATGGAAAGAAAGGCTGAAAGCATCAAGAATTTGTCAAAGCTTGACCTAGAATGCCATTGGAACTACTTGGTTAAACCTTATAGTTAGTGGCTCATGTTGTGATGTCTCTCTAACACGACTACTCATCTCCTTCCAACACTCAGTGACACAATATTCACGGGACATATGCTTATCCAATCTCATCATCCACCCGAATTAAAATATATGTGAACTTCGGCAAAAAATGGGAGAACAACCTTCATCCTAGTCATATTCACATTGTCACAAAGGAAATCTATTATTGTCTTTTACTTTATTTTAAGTATGGTTTGTTGAAGCCACTCCAGTATTTTATTATACTATACTATATTTGTATTTTCACTAAAAACTATGAATCCCCTTCATGGATACTGAAATTTTGCAAGAGATATTTTGGTTTACACTACTATAGCTTCAAGTAATCTTAATAGAAAGCAGAATCACGACTATTTTTCTCACGAGAGGAGTCAAAATACATTAGGTACTACTATATATGTATTATTGATGTGTTTATGAGTTGAATGGTTATTTTAAATGTGTTTATTCATATATGTTCTTTCAAACAATTAGGAATTTATCACTATTGATGTTTGTGGTTTCAATCTTACAAGTATATGCATGAACAAAGAAATCGTATACATGCAAATAACTTCACCAACTAATTCAATTAACTATTTAATTAAATTATTTATCATTATATGTTTTAACCTCATAAATGATTTGATGATCTACATTGTCATGTTATATATGAGATCTTTCTAAAGTCACATATACAAAAAAGTTTTCCCGGGTTAGATAGTTTAGGTTTATTTATTATTTATATCCTAGTTCTATTCACATCATTAGCCTTATTATATATCTCTCATCACATTTCATTATTTTAATAAGGTAAATTGGTCGCATAATCCGAATTAGAGCCACCATTCCAAATGGAAAAGGAGTTGATTTAAGTTCCCGACCTGGTGGTTTTCCCCGATTTTGAGGCAGAGAACTTCGAACCTACAAATGTTTTGGTGCTAGAAGGAGGGCTTGTAGAACATGAATGGAAAAAAGGTTTAATCCCAAATAAAAATTCCATCAAAAGAGTTAGTCCCCCTCAAAATCCCCTCCAACTTCAGTATCTCATTCAAAATCTCCCACTCCTAGATCTGAAGTTGTTGAAAAACCACAAAATATCCTAGCACACTTCTCAAGTCAGTTGGTTAAAATTCTACACAATCACCTCAAGCGTCACTTTAAGTTCAGAACTTAATATGAGCATTATGTTAGGTCCCTATATTAATAGTATAGTCCCTTATTATGTTAGTATAGCCCCCCTTATTTTTATTGTTGTACCCCTGTAACCCCCTTATTTTTATTATTGTGCCCTTACATTATTATTGTTAGGTCGGCTAGAATTACATTGTCGCCCCACTAGGATTACATTGTGGCCCCATGGACTCCTATATATAGAAAGGAGGTTTTTTCATTTGTATCATCCAAGAACTGTTCATTCATGTAATGTATTGGAGGTTTCCCCCTCGAAGTGGCTTATTTCTAAGGCATTGATATCTCTTTTCTTCTCTTTTTGGCGCTGGTTTCACAACATTTGGTATTAGAGCTTTGGATTCTAGGGTTTCGCTACTCCAAACAGGTCATCGTGGCAGTGTCGCTATAAATTTTGTTCTATAGAGGTTCAGAAGCTGAAATTTTTAGAGTGTGAAGCAGAAATCTTGAGGAACATCGTCGTAAAATTTTAGAGCTTGGTTCGCAATATGTTCAGAGATATGATCTGTGTAAGTTAGGACTTTTTGTAGGCTCCCTAATTTCACTTGAAAAGGTCATCCTGGAATTTTTTCTATAAATTTTTTTCTATGAAGGTTCAGAAGTGGAAATGTTTATATCGTGTGGCTGAAATCCTAAGGAACACTGTCAAAACATTTCAGAGCTTGGTTCACAACAGTTTCAGAGATATGATCTGTGGAAGTTAGGTCTTTTTCAGGCTCCCGAGTTTCATCCCAAAGAGGTGATTATGGGAAAATATTCATAACTCCCTCTCTGAGAATCAGATTGGAAGTCTGTAAGAAATGAATAGAATTAAATGGACTGTAGTTTCCTGTCTATAAATTTCAGAGCCAAAGGAGAAAATAGTGACAAGTGGCAAGTCGTACAATTTTGCTCTACCGAACTTGTCCATAATTAGGTCATTGTGGGAGATTGGACATAACTTTGTCTTGATGAATCCAAATCAAGTCAGACCTGTGGCATTTGAAAGAAGCTTCATAGGGATAGCTCAATGCCAAACTTCAGATATTGAAGATGTGATATCATAAAGAAAATTCAGTTTCAATATCGAGCTCCTCAAAAGCAAGAAAAAGAACATTGTTACCAATGAAATAGGTAGCCTGACCTCAAAACGGGAACTCTAGCCAAAACGTCTCAAAAAACATGAAAAAACACCCCAAAAACAAAAAGTGTCTTCCATAGTGCACTTGGTTTTTTTTTAAGGTCAAATTTCAACATTTTATAAAATTATGCTAAAAACAAAATTGTTTGTTGAAAAAAGGATTGAAAAAACACCCTCAAAACAAAACCAATTGATGCTGGAATAACAAAAAAAAAAATTGTGTCATAATTTTGACACTTGTAACAATGGAATTAAAGACAACATATTAGGACATTTTTTAAAATCGTAAATTTCTAACATTTTTGATAGATAATGTTAAAGATAAACAAATACATGTCTAAAGGGCTTATCATTTCGAACAATTTTCATCCACGTTGTTAAACATAAAATATCTTGACTCTAAACAACCCCAAAATTGTAATTATTGTTAACCATAACATTAAAGATAAAATTTGGTAGCGCATAAAAAACTTAATGACAAGTTGTAAATCTAAAGTTTTTCAATCTTAAGTTTTTCAATCTTAAGTTTTCAACATACTTGAACAATGAAATTATGGAGAAATTATAAGACTAAAACAATTTAAAAAAATGAACAAGTAAATGAGAAAATTATCATTGAACAGAAACAAGTAAGAGTAATTTTAATTTTAAAGGATAAAAACTTATCTTTTTTCAAATCTTAGCATAAGACAAATTTAAATCTAATTTCAACCAAAACCTAAAAATCAAGCATCAAAGCAAAGTGTCCCCTTTCAATGATGCATTTAATTATTAAAAATTTTAAAACTATCTTATACCAAATGGTAACAATACATAATATCATGGTAATATCACTGCATAATCTAAAAATTCAACATTAGTTTCTATTTTCTATTTTACTTATAATTAAAATATCAACATTGGTACATTGAATATAACATAAATTAATTTTGTAATTCATTGTTGCATTGTCGATATTCTAAAGAGATGAATTCTTCATAATTAAAACATATAATCCAACAAACATAGAAATGTCTCATAACTTCATGAAAAATGAGATGGAAGTAAAATTTTTTATTTCAAGTTACCATAAAGTGTCCTAGATAGTTATTCAAAATCAACCATAGGTTCTGGCACACCATCATAACCTACATCTTCAGATGAATGTCTCGATGCAGATGAAGATGATCCATATTCTCCTATTTCATCATATAGTGTGCCATCTGAGTCAACAAGCATGCCCACCATTTCAGAGTTCAAAATTCTTGTAGATCTACGTATACATTCTGCAGAGTCCCATCCCAACAGTAATTGTTCTAGTAACAATTTTTTCAGAATATTTATGGTCTGCAATCGAAGAGTTCCTCTCTTTGTCAAATTGAAGTCATACAGAAGTATGTAAACATCCTCCAATTTTAAGACATCTGTGTGACGATTATTTATATTTGTGCCCTTTATTTTTCTATATTTTCCAATTATTTTTTCCACTATCATCTCTGGCTTGTACACACCATTGAAAGGGTGGGTACTTGTGGCATACCAATGTACATCAACAGGTGTAATCTCGTCATTTTCATTAATGACCTTTATAACCTTGGAAATCTAGAATGGATAGCCTAGTGGATCCGCATCTGCTAACACTGCTATCATGCAACCCTCCTTAAGATCCTGCACAAAACCCCTGTAAAGGTCTTCCATGGCTTCATGTTGTGAACGTGATCTTCTAGAACCAATATAGATTTCTCTTTCCTCTCCCTGTGGGGAATTAATAATAGCTTGAGGTTGTTGTTGTTCAACATTGTGTGTTTCCTGATGTTCATGTTCATTTGGCATATTTTGTGGCAAAACAAAACGAGTCTTCAAAAGCGTATCCCCATTTATTGATCTTGAAATCATATCACTTTGATTATTGTAAAAATACTCCCACCAAACTGAATCAACAACATCGAAGTACTCATATGTATCTCTAATAAATCTTCTAATTTCCTCTAGACATTCAGAATAATTTATGTCTCTCTTCTACCTTCGTGCATTATGGAGTTCAGCAACTGACTGTAATAACAATATCTTTGATGAAAATATTGGATGCTTTAGAATGAACTTCAAAAATGCTAAACCTGATGATGGTCCCCATTCTTCAACAATTAAATACTTCTTGCCCCATATAAGTGCTATCCCATCAATTTTTTTGATACGAAATTGATGCTGGAAGCTTATGTCGTTAAGTTTTTCAATGCATTTCTCCTCACCATGCGATCCAAAAATAAACCTTCTCATGTCAATAGTTTCTTCCAGCACATGAAAAAAAGGCTCTGGAATTTACGATTTCTTAATACATTCAGTTAATGATGGTAAGCTCCCAACACCTTTCCTCCTCAAGGTTACTAAAAAACGACTGAACATTTGATCAATATGATCATGAGTATACCCAACAAGAAGGAAACCAACCTGTATCTTTTTAAAAATCCCCAATTCAACGAGCATGTTTAGATACCCAAAAAGAAATTGATTTTTTTTCTCACGACTTGTGTTGTCTAATTGTAAATAAAAAACTTCAAGAAGAATCCCAGACCAATGAGTAACCACATCATGGATTATAGTTATGGTCAGATTTGTGTCATTGTGAATATTTGGAGTTGTGAAGAAAACTCTTGGAAACATATTCTCATTAAATACCATACAACCAACCAAGTGAAACTGAATGAAATTTTCCTCCTATAATTTTTTTGGCGTGCAGACAAAATGTGGAAGAAGTGTTTTCTTTTGGTCCATACCATCAATTATCAATCCTAGATGTTTATTTGGATTATCATAACACTTCTTTCGATGTTTATACAACTTTTTCCTTTCACTTGTTTACTGATTGTGATGGTCTTGAAGTTATTTGACAACGGAATCTATACATAAAATAAAAGAAACATATGAATAAATATATTTTCATAGTTGATAAGTATCAAATTTTAAAAAACAATGTTTTGAACACATACCTCTTTCTGCTCCTTGACATTTAACTCTTTTTGCTTTAAGAGAAGCACATGTGCTGCAAATCCCCATCCTTGTCTTCTTAGGAATACGAACATTGTTGAATTCAGTTTTCCATATCCTTGTAAAATAAGAATATGTAATAAAACTACCAATTCCTTCAACAACTTCTGCATAATCTTTGTATAACATGAATATTTCTCATCTCGAGAAATTATCTGGAATATGTATTGTGTCATTATTTGGGATACACTCTCCATGATTTGAAAATAAGTCTTTCATCCATGTCTTAGCAGTATTTTCAAACGGCCCCACCTCCCGTTTATAACGTGCTTCTGAATAATATGTGGGATCCCTTTCCAATCTATCCTGGATTCTTGAAAAATGACAATTACCAATTGAATGCAACATTTTGAACGCCTTTCTGCAAAGCAATACATTCCCAATATGATAATCATAACCTGCTAGTGTATATTTCATGCAACCCACTAAATATGAATTTTTCATGCTTTTATTCATTGACATATATGTTTTCCTTTTCTCCAAAACAAAGTTGAAATCCATATTTTTCAAGAATTCCCTTCGACAACATTCACTTGAAATCAAATGAACAACAGAACTTCTATTTGTGAGATATTGTTTTCTTGCCCTTGTATAACTAGAATGCTTTGGATTGATATGAAAAGGTCTACTCCTACTCCTAGTTGCAATATTTGCTTGCAACGACTTCATCATTCCATCATCCTTTGTAAAAGTAGTTTCATCACCATTAGGAGGAATATTATCCCCACTATCATCATCCTCAACATAGTTAAGAAATTCATCAACATCATTGTCTGAAAAATTTTCTTTACCATCATCAGTTGAAGAAAACATTTCACAAGAATCATCGGCACTTTTCTAACCCTGACTCAAAAGAAATTCTTCACCATCTTGACCCATGCTTTCAAATTCTTCCCTAGGAGGATTCAATTCTTCATCACCATGATGTCTTTGAAATGGTCACTTGGAGAAAATGCAATATTCAGATCTGTGCCTCTAAAATTATCATTTGCAAGAAACTGTTCATCCTCCCCTTCCTCAGTGGTGCTCTCATAATCCTTTGGATTAGGCATAAGTGGAAGCTTTTAATCTGCGTTCACTAGAATTTCTTCATCCTGCCCCTCCCCTTCCTCACTGAAGCTCTCATAATCCTTAGGATTAGGAATAAGTGAATGCCTTGAATCTATATTTATTGGAAATTCTTCATCCCCCCCTTCATCAGTGGTTAAATTATAATCGTTATGATTAGAATGAAGTGAAAATTTTAGCTTTGAAAATTCATCCCCGTCTTCATCAGTGGTGCTGGCATAATCCTTAGGATTAGGACGAAGTGGATATTTTGACGCTGTAAATTCTTCATTCCCCTCTTCCTCAGTGGTGCTGACATAATCGTTAGGATTAGGACAAAGTGCATATTTTGACTCTGCAAATTCTTCATTCCCCTCTTCATCTATGGTGCTAACATAATCCTTAGGATTAAGACGAAGTGGAAATTTTGACTCTGGAATTTTTTCGTCCCCCTCTTCATCAGTGGTGCTTGCATAATCCTTAGGATTAGGACGGAGTGGAAATTTTGACGCTGTAAAATTTTCATTTCCCTCTTCATCAGTGGTGCTAGCATAATCCTTAGGATTGGGACGAAGTGGATGTTTTGACTCTGAAACATTATCATTCCCCTCTTCATCAGTGGTGCTTGCATAATCCTTACGATTAGGACGAATTTGATATTTTGACTCTGGAAATTTTACATCCCCCTTTTCATCAGTGGTGCTGGCATACTCCTCAGGATTAGGACAGAGTGGATATTTTGACTCTACGGATTCTTCATTCCCCTCTTCATTTGTTGTTCTCGCATAATCCTTAGGATTAAGCTGAAGTGGATATTCTTCATCTCCCTCTTCATCAATGGTGTCCTCATAATCCTTGGGATTAGGACGAAGTGAAACTTTTGACTCTAGAAATTCTTCATCATGCCCTTCATCACTGTTGCTTTCATAATCCTTAGGATTAAGAGTAAGTGGTATAACTGGCTCTCGATTTATAGAAATTTCATTTTGTTGCACCTCATCAATTTTGTTCTCATCATCTTTAGGATTACGACCAAGTCGATTTTTTGACTCTCTATTCATGGTGAACGAACTCCCATTATATTCATCACTCTGAATAGAGTTGTTGCGTGACGAAGATGTTGATGTTGTACAAAGAAAAACTTCGCTATCAGAAGAAACCATGGATTTCAACAAGAATAGGTTGAATGATACAAATTCCTCTCCCACTTACAATATATAGCTTAAAGACTGAAAATTTCCCTCCAAATTTTCCCTCCAAAAAAATTCGCGAAAAAATTTCCCTCCAAAATTTCCCCCCAAAAAATTTCGCGAAAAACTTTCCCTCCAAAATTTTCATTTCAAATATTTGGTACAAATATTAGTCAAAAAATGTATTTAACATTTTTTTAATAAACTGTTTGTGTTGAAATATTTTACTGATATTTATATTCAAAATATCCACAAAATATTTCTATCATGGATGCCTTCCAAACTAAAATAATGTTTTTATTTCAATGATTTAACATTGAGTAGATGTAAGTATTAACTATAATATTACTATAATACCTACATGCAAATATTAACTATTTTAACTATAATGACTACATGTAAATATTTTAAATTTTAAATTTTAAACTTACATTATATTCCTCTAAAATGTATTTCAAAATTTATTAATAAACTGTTGGTCTTCAAATATTTCACCATATTTTCTATTCAAAATATCCACAAAATATTCCATTCATGCATGCCTTCGAAACTAAAATAATTTTCTTATTTGAATGGTTTAATATTGACTACATGTAAATATTTACAAAAATAACAACATGTAAATATTAACTATTTAAACTATAATATTAACTATAATTAACTACATGTAAATATTTTAGATTTTAAAATTTAATCCCATGATTTTAAGCATTGAGTACATGTAAATATTAACTATGATAACTAAATGCAAATATTAACTATTTTATCTATAATATTAACTATAATTAACTACATGTAAGTATTTCATATTTTAATTTTTAATCTGAGATTATATTTGAATTATTCAACATTCAGTACATGTAAATATTAAATAAAATATTAACTATGATAACTACATGCAAATAATAAGTATTTTAACTATAGTATGAACTATAATAAACTAAAGGTAAATATTTGAAATTTGAAATTTTAATCCCACATTCATTAAACAGTAAACCGATCACACAATATACACTATATAATAAGAATGATTGTTTCTATTCATCACATCACATCAAGTTTTCTGGTAGTTGTTAGAACAAATTTCTGGAGGTATTGCGTTGGCATTGGTAGCTTCGTGGAGGAATTGCATTGGCATTGGAAGCGTTGTGTTGCTATTGGTAATTTTGTGGAGGTGTTGCATTGGAATTGATAACTTCATGAAGGCATTGCATTGGCATTGGAGGTGTTGGGGTTCCCATGTTTTGGCCAGATTGGCAAGACCAAAAGATGAGACAACATCAAACCACTTTCAGACCTTAGGATCTAGCCCTCCTGGGTCCAGAGAGGGATCTCTCTATGATATGTCAAAGTATATGTCTTTGAAGCTTGGTGTTAAGATGTTAGGCTAGTTATAAGGCTCGCGGTTTGTTTTTTTGGTTGATGGTTATCAGGAGAGAAGGGTTCAATGTAAGACAAGGATGAGCAAAGAGGAATAAGGCAGAGGTGAAGTATTCTAGGGAGCATTGAAAATCATTGGGCAATGGAGTCAGAAAAGGATTTGCTTGCTACTCAGTAGGAAGGCTTTCAATTGGACTAGTCATCTAAAACGTTGGATCATAGAGATGATAGTGTGGTATGGAATGGTAGGAAAGGAGGAAACAACACATATTAGAACACAAGTTAAAGACCAGCTGGTCGCACAAGGATCCTAGTGGATAGTGCTAACTCTAATCCCCAGTGTTCCTAAATCTTCCAGCTAAATCCGAACCAAAACATCTAAGAACAGATTCATTCAATTCATACATCAGAGAGCAGGAAATAACATCCACTACACTGGTTAAATTAACTGAAATCAATTCTTAGATAACACATTCAGAAGAAAAAACATTAATGGCAAGGAGAGCAGAAACATAAGGTGTCTAACAAGGGTAAATCTTATGCCAATATTCTGATGCAAGCCAGTGGAAACGAAATGAAATGAATTAAAACACAGAGATAGAAAAACATCACCGCTGCTTTAGATCAGGATCCAAAGAAATGTGCTTTTCATATTAAATAGCAATACCAATCAAGTACAACATTGCCAATAGCTGAATACTCAGTCTGAAATCATATTCCTCAGCCTATCTTACAACTTTACACATAGACTGTGTCTCAAAAGAAACTACTTGCAATTCTATGATAACTGATCAACAACCTTTACAACGAGTTTCTTCATGAATTTATAGCTCCACTGGAGTAGAGAAGGTAGGTGAAAAACTAAATGCAACATTAAAAACTCAAGAGAGGAAGACGGCCGAAGCCCATTTTGTATAAATTCTATGCATTAATCTCTGGTGTTCTTTGGATGAAGATGTGGGTTTCGTCCAGGCTTCCATTTACTCCGGTATGTCTCTGATGTACTTGGCTGCAACACTCTGTAGTACTTCTGGTGAATTAAACAAACACATAGAATCTGGACGCTAAGATCTGCCACACTTTGCAACAAATGCTTCTGATAGTCCAGGACTGCTATAGGGGTAAAACTTCACTTGGACACCACGTAGACTGAAATAATAAAGTGTACCATGTCCTGGATCAGAAAGAAACATTCTGCTGATTTGAAACTCTGATTACATTGTTTTTTGCGCGCCGGACCTCCTGTGTGATCCTCGGGATTTTCGATTCTGGTACTCTGACTTTAGAACTCTAAACTAAGGCTTAAAATCCTCAATACCGAACATTTAAATCCTTGATCATTAGCTGGTATTTCTTCGTTTCTTCATAAATGCCTCAATCTGAAAAATATGGGTTTTAATGGCGCCGGATAGGTTTTTCACGGAGATTGAACTGTCATTGGATAACATTTATGCTGCCGCTAACTTTTCGGGCATTTCCATTGCAGTAACAGCTTCCAAATTCGACTTTCTCTGCGCAACACACCATTACAATAGTACATATGAACCATGGCAGTTTTTTGCCTGTTTGAAAACCTGCAAAATACGAAAACAATTTAAGAAAACAATGAATGGGGGTGGTGGATGCAGTGCGGATGATGAAAATGGCCACGCAACAGGTGAAATGGTGAACAATGCTATGGAAGACTCGCAGTGTGGTGGAAACAGTGGGGACTACAGTTAGAAGGTGACGCGGAAGAAGAAATAAATGAAAAACCTTTGAACTCGACCTTTGACTGGAATATATAAAAGGACGGGTGACAATGTGACAAAACACGTGGACAGACGATGTGGCGGGACGGGGTTATGGTGGGACTGAGAATAAACCTGGGCCGTCCGATCTCGGGAGGAGATCGACAGTGGACAACACGTTGGAGGGCGATGGATAGTCGGCCTGTAGTATGGATGATTCTAATTAACCCGTGCGCAACTTCGTGGAGTGATGACCGTTGGATGGGTGATTGCAGATTATGATGGCGCACAACGATATCGATCCGTATCCTATGCCGATCGTTAACATGCGATGAGAAGGTGGTTTTCCAGCCGTACCGGTGCCACGTGTTGGATGATGTATGGAATTGCTGGCCGATTGGAAATTACCACCTCCCTCCAAAAGGCAGTGCGATAGAAACCGGTGGTTTTGAACAGTGAGCGGGTGCGGGGACCTCAGGCGGCAGGTGCATTCTGGACCATTGATTTGCGGGTAAATGAACGGTGGATCTTCGATCGCACGGTGAACAGTTTGAGCGATGGATACTGCGGGGGCGACGATCGCCGTCCATTCTATTTAGATCAACGACTGTAAATGCGCCCAATGAACATATGAAATAAGCGCTCTCTGCCTTCGCGCCTGGTCATGGAACTGGGTCATGTGGAGGGAAATGTACAGGGGGCTAAGCCGAAAGGGTCTAAGGCCCAATTACATATAAAACATGGTTTTTGGCCCATTTCAAATGAAATTAAAAGCCAAAATGGGTAACGATAGAGAGATAAAGGGGTCTCTTGGTTAAACCAACGGTGGATGCGTGGTTTAAAGGGGACTTTGGGAGGATTTAGGGGATTAGAGGGGAATTTGACAAGGAAAAACAAGGGTCAGAGTGGGGGGGTTCTGCAAGGGTTCAAGGGCAAATGAAGGCCTTTTGGAGCACCATTTTTTCCAATCAGAGAGGCTATTTGACATAAGGACAACAGAGGGAAATAATCGATGAGTAGAGGGCATAGAATAGGTTGCAAGGATGATGTGTTTGTAGGGGAAATGCATTCCTTAAAAGCTCATAAAACAACTTAGCCCCCCATTTTTCTTGTCAAAAAATTCATAGGGGGCTAACAGTGGCTCCACATGGGGATGCATTCTTCTTGAAGGAGTCAAGAATTCAGAAAATGATCTTTGGCATAGGCCAGATGCCTGCTGCTTGGCACATCCCTTTCTTTCTTCAGATTAGCTGCCATAATCATGATAGATACATCAGCAGAAAAAATTTCCTCAATAATCTACCTACCCTTCCTACAATCATAGCATTTTTCTTTTCAGGTGCATTTAAGCTTGCAGACCATTTATATATTTTTATTTTTTACAAACAAGAAAATAAGCTTATTCTATTTCTACCCTTATTACTCCATGAGACCAGATTAAACTGTTGGACTCACATGTTTCTCTACCTAATCTAATATCTACTGGGATTAAACTGTCCATCAGATTTCTTCTCTACATTCTACAACAGAAATTTCAAAATAGTCAAACAAGGGTTAGACAGTCTGATTTGCTGTGGATCCAAGGCATAAAGACAGTTGCACATGGACAAAACTTGCAGAAAACTAAAAACAAAACTTTTAAGGCTTGAAATCTGAAGTTTTGTAGCATCCTTCTTTCCTTTGTGACTCAAGTTTTGAGGTTGTTAGAGTCACTCCTTTGCACTTCAGAGGTTCATGTTTTGAGCAAGTCTAAACCTCTCCTTTTCCTCTTTTTTTTTTTTTTTGAAAACCAACACTGCAATGGTATGTACAATGAAAAAGGAAACTGGAAATTGGAAATCAGCAGAAGTAATGTTTGAGCATCCTGCCATTGACAGGACCCCCAAATAGCTTTGTACCATCTAACTCCTGTAAAAAAAAGGCATTTGGACCCACAGTGGCCTAGATGATGAATGGACCTTGCTAAAAACTGTCAAATTTGTCGTGCTTTCCTTTGTCCTCTCTCCTTGAGTCCCACTTCAGAACTTTATCCCCAATTTTGAAATCATCAGCTTTGGATCTTTTGTCAAACAACCTCTTCATATTTTCCTGAACCTTCACTTCTCTGTCGTGGACCACCTCCCTTGTTTGCTGAAGATGAATCATTTGTTTTATCCTTCTCACCATACTGTCTTCTTCTGTTTGAATCTCTTGAATAATTTTGATCACTGGTACCCCAAGGCTGGTAGAAAACACTACTTATGTACCATAGACAAGATGGTATGGTGACATGCCAATGGATTTCTTGGTTGTAAGCCTGTCGGCCCATAACGCATGCACTAACTTGTTATACCATGACTTCTTGTTTTCTTCCAATAGCTTTTTGATGATAGTCACTAGGCTCTTGTTTGATGATTCAGCTAATCCATTACCTTGAGGGTAATAGGCAGTTGAATGACCGAGTGCTATTTGATACCTGTGACAAAAATCAACCATTTTCTTGGACCCGAAAGAAGCAGCATTATCAGTGATTATTTTCCTTGCACAGCCAAACCGAGAGAGGATATGACCTTCTAGGAAACTAATAATGACTGAATCTATGGCATTCCTAGTAGGTATGGCCTTTATCCACTTAGTGAAATAGTCTATGGCTATTAGGATCCATTTGTGCTGTGCAGAAGAAGCAGGGTGAATTTCTCCTATGAAATCTAGGCCCCATTGCAGAAAGGGACCTTCAACAATGATGGGTTGCAAAGGTAAGGGAAGGAGTTTTCTTTTGCCTTCGAAAATCTGGCATTTGTGGCAGGAAATTATCATCTTATGGATATCATTGAAGAGTGTAGGCCAATAGTAGCCAGATCTGAGTATTTTTTTTGCAGTAGCCTTCCAGCTCAGGTGGCCTCCACACTCTCCTGCATGGAATTCTTGTTTAATCTTCTCTGCCTCAATTTCAGGCAAACATTTAAGCAATAAGCCATTCAGATTCTTCCAGTATAAGATGTTATTCAATATGCAGTAGCTTCTGGCTTTTAGTTTTAGGAATCTGACCTTGGTCTTTGATAGTTCAGGAGGGGCATTGAGTTGTGTAAGCACATACAGAATGTCAGAATACCAAGGAGAGCTCTAAAACTTTTCCTCAACAGTGGGATCAGGCAATTCTTTTTGCTCATCCAAGGTATTTACCATGTTAATGTGAAGGGTTTGTAGGTTTGATTCAACCATTAGTTGGGCTAAGCCCTGACCTTTAATTAGTTTGGTGGGTTTTATCTCAAGGTCGTATTCTAATATGACAGCAACCCATTTGCCCCTTTTCCCATCCGGGTCTTGGGAAAAGATGTCTTTAACCACTACATTTGGCACATAGGCTATGGTGTGGGAATGCAGTATGTACACCCTAAAGTTTTTCAAGGCCTTAATCAGAGCATAGGCATGTTTTTCCATTATGTTGTATTTCAAGGGTGCGTCCCTGAGTGCTTTGCTGAAGAAAGAAATGGGTTGTTCCATTCCCTCTGAATTTTTCTACAGTAGAACTGCAACAATCATATGCTTGGAGGAAAATGAAAAAATCTGGAAATCTTTTGAGAAATCTGGGCTGATTAGGACAGGAGCCTGGGTGAGTGCAAGTTTTACTGATTCAAATGATTTCTTGGCTTCAGCAGTCCACTTAACTCTTGCACCTTTCTTCAGCATCTTAGTCATATTTCTAAGGTGTTCAGCTAAGTTGGGGATAAATCTCCTTAGGAAGTTGATTTTCCCAATGAAGGACTGTAAATCTTTGATATTTCTCGGGTGTGTTATTTGTAGTATTCCCTCAACTCTTTGTGGGTCTATCCTAATCCCCTTCTTAGATATAATGTGGCCAAGGAGCTTACCTTCTTGCAGCCCAAATGCAGTCTTTTTGGGATTTAATGACAGACCAAACCTCCTACATTTTTCAAAAACTTTCCTTAGATGTTTTAGGTGTTCTTCTTCAGTATTGGAGTAGACTGTTATGTCATCAAGATAGATGACAATGAAGTGTCCTATTTCATCTGAAAAATCTATGTCCATTTCTCTTTGGAAGGTTGCACCAGCGTTCATCAATCCAAAAGGCATCTTTACATACATAAAGGTACCCCATGGAGTGGTAAAGGTTGTCTTGAGTTGATCTTCTGGGATTACTAAGACTTGGTTGTAACTTGAGAAACCGTCTAGCAGGGAGATCCTTTTAGAGCCTACTACCCTCTGGAGAATGTGTTCCATTTTAGGCAAAGGGTAATTGTCTTTGAGCGACGCTCTATTAAGATTCCTGAAATCTATACACAATCTGATCTCCCCCGTTTTCTTTATCACAGCCACTAGGTTTGATACCCAGTCAGAGAACCACACAAGAAGAATTATACCTGCTTCATACATCTTCTTAATCTCTTTTTCCACTGCAGGTAATTTTTTTGGGTTTATTCTGAGAAGTTTTTGTCTGGAAGGCTTCTAATTTTCTTTCAAGGGTATCTTATGCTGTATGATGTTTGTGTCATAGGCCCCTAAGTCCTCATAACTCCAAGAAAACACATCAATGAATTCCTTGAATAGGTCAATGTATTTGGTTTTCATGTTTGTAGGCAGGGACTTAGCTAATTTGATCATCTTGGGTTTATCTTCAGTGCCTATGTTGCATTCTTGGACATCAGAGTCTGCATGCTCTATAGTGGGATTTTTTTCTACATCATCAAAGTCAAAAAGGTCTTCTAAAGGTGCTAGACCTCGAGGTATGTTATTATCTTTGGTCTGTAGCACCTCTACTTCTTCACTATTTGTGTTTTCACATTTTTCGTTTGGATTTCCAATCTGTTTGTTTAAAGTATTTATTTCTATGTTACAGGGTTTTTCTTCCTCATCTGAGGAGTCTTCACTTAGGCAGCTACTGTCATATTTGGAGTCCGAATCAGAAAATTCAAACTCATTCCTGCCTACCAGGAAATCTTCAATCTGTTTATCTCCTTCAAAAACCTGCCAATATTTTTCATTGTCTGGCACTGCAGGTCTGAATTTGGTCTGAATCATGATCTGTTGGTCGCTTGGATTCTTAGGGTATGAACTAGCTAGGCAAGCTAATCCATTTTAAATGACATTTTGACTCCTAGGAAAAAACACTAATTCGTATTCAACAAATGTTTTCATTAAATCCATTGTGTCATTCCTGTAAGCTCTCAATCTAGGATGTTTCGTTGTGTATTCACCATTCACCTGTTTGATAATCAGCTCAGAGTTCCCACACACAGTTATCCTACGAGCTCCTAATATCCTCAACAGGTTTAGACCTAGGATAAGATCCTCATATTCTACAATATTGTTCATACATTTGAAGTGCAGGTTGCAGGCATGACTCTCTGCATAAGCACTTTCTGAGTTATGTATCCACACTCCTGCTCCAGCAGTTCTCCTGGTGCATGACCCATCAAAATTCATTTCCCATAAGTTGTTATTCTCGGGTTTGTCGTCATTTACTTCCCTACAGCTAGGTTCACCATTATGTTGCATTATAGGGGCTGCACCAGTCTGTGGGTTGTTTTGTTTCTCTTCATGGGTGTGGAAATTAGAGGGGTAACTAGTTGGCTGATTGCATTCTGTTTCTGGCTCATTTTGTGCTTTTGTTACAGCGCATTGTTCTGATTTTTCTACATCTTCCTCCTCTGATTCTAGATTATCCATTATGCTCCAGTCCATGGGCTCTGTTTCCTTGTTTGTATCTCTGTTTTTGGACTCTGACCCTTCTAAGGATTCATCATTACGAAGGATGAAGGAGTCAAGGCCTGTATGTACAAAGTATAAAGGAAAGTTTTCAGGCTTTTCAGGGCTACTAACCAGGAATTTCATTTGTGCCTCCCTGTATAGTCTTCTAAGTTGGCCAAAAATGGGAATTGTGGCATAGGCCCCATCCATCTGCATAGTTCCTTGCAGCTTGGCTCCCCATGATCTTGATAATAACATGCCATACTTGGGTGGCACATTTTCCACAACAACATCCATGACCATACATTTTGCTGGAATCTGGGTAAGGCTCACACATAAATCTTTGATCAGGCCGAGACACTTCACTCTACTAGAGTCAAATGAATATAGGTCTTTATAGGGACGGGTTATCTCTAGGCCTAATCTTTCCATCACTACTTTAGGCATTAGGTTGTGTCATGTTGCAGAATCATGCATTGCATTGTGGAGAATCTTATCATGGATATTAAGACTGATATAAAAAGGGTGCACTACCCCTTCTTGAAACTTTCCTTCTATCTTTGGACCAAACAGAAGGGCAGGTTGATCATCACTCAGATTTACAGTGTCATTGTTCTCACCTAAATTTAATGCTTTCAAAATTTGGCCTTTATATACATCCTAAGTGGCCAGCTTAGAGAGTGGTACAGAGATTTTAAGTTTTGCAATCTCACTCTCCAAATTGAAAGTAGACTGACTCTTTGGAATGTTCAACTCAATTTGGTTAGCCACTGCCTTAGTGGCTGAATCAGTGTGTTGATTCTCGTTATGTATAGGGTTTGTGAAAGTTTTATTAGGAGCACTAACTGCAGTTCTAGTGGTGCTAGTTGGTTGACCTTGTTCTTCAATGTTTTGGTTGTCTTTTTCTTTATTCTTTCCAGAATTCTCAGCTGTTGATTTTTTAATTCCAGTAGTTGCTTTAGAAGTTTTCTCAGGTCTCTTCTTGATGGTGACCTCAGAATTTTTTGGTTTGGAAGTTTCTTGGCTCTTTTTTCTTCTAAGTTCATATTTTTCTCTGACCTACATCATGGCATTTTCAAATCCTAACCTGTAATCCTTAGTTTCTAACCATTCCTCGTCTGAATATGAGGGTGAGGGCTGATCTTCTTCTGAGTAGCAATTATGGATTGAATTTTCTGTTTCGAGCATGTTTATTATGTTCCACTCAGACTCTTCTATGATTCCCTCATCTTCATCTAAAAATTTCTCTTGGAATGGGGGCATAACTTGCTGATCTGATTCTCTTTGTCTGTTGGGAGTGGCATTGTTTCTTCTAAATTTTTGGTTCTGGTTATGGTTTTGATTTATGTTTTGGTTACTGACTGAGAAAACCATTTTTTCCATCATTTTTTGTAGCCTTTCCACATTTTTAGATAAACCGTCATAATTTGGATCAGATGTGGAAGCTACACTGTCATCTCTATATGTTACCCTTTTCTCACCTCTCAATCTTTCTCTTTTCTTAATCAGTGTAGCCTCTACACTCACTGCTCCCTTTTGCATGTCTTCCAACGTGTTATAATCTCTCTCCCTAAGCTGGTAGGCCATGTCAACATCAAAGCCTTCGGGGTATTTTGCTAAAGCCATACCTTGGGGAGGTTTCATGTGGGGAGGAAGAGCATTGTAAATGCTGTTAAATCTCGTTGTGTAATCATGGACACTCTCTCCTATGTTTCTTTTAAGGCTCATGTATTCTGCTAGGAGTTGGCGAGGATTGGCCTTAACTTCCCATTTGTTTATGAAAGTCTGATATAAAGATGGAAGATCATTAATGCTACCCGGAGGTAGGCCTTTAAACCATTTCTTCACATCACCCCCTAAGCTCTGGGCAAAGATTCTCATTTTGACTGTATCATCATCTATCTCCATATAGTCAAAAGAATCTTCCATCCTATCTGCATGGTATTGGGCTGTGGTAGACTCTTTTGCGGTGAAGTGTGGGATCTTTGATTGAAAATCATTGGGTAAAGGCACTAGAGGCTGGGGTAAAACTAGAGGTGCATACCAGGCTACCATGATGATGTTTTAATGAGGTAAAGGGTTGACTTGGGCAGCTGGTATATGGATGACAGAGATATTATGACCAGCAAAAGACTAATGAGCAGATTTAGGGTGAATGAGCCCCAAGTTCTGAATGAAGTGTATATCTGGAGGAGTAGATGGACGGGTCTGTCTATTCCCAAGGTTATTACCACTTTGAGGCAGTGAAACAGGAAACTCAAGGTCTGGCTGGTCCAGAAAACTGAATGACCTAGCTCTTGGCAAACTATTTTGAGTTCCTAGGTCAAAAAATGGGTCAGATAGAGCTGTAAAGTTTTCTGGTGTAGAGTTAGCTTTATGGATGTGGCTGGAAATAGTTGATTGTTTAGGTGTAGGAGATCTCTTGAGGATGATCTCAGGGTTTTCAACTATTTTAGGTGGGTCTGGGTTAGGATAAGCTCTTGTATGAATGGTTCTTGAAGCCAAAATGTTGTTTTCTAACCAAGCAGCTTAACCCTACTTATTACTTCTACTCTGGTTGATGTTGTAATGGGCTTCTGGTCTCCCAGTGGAGTCTTATGTGATACCAAGATAATCAGTAGGCCTACTGATCACCAGTGGAGTATTTAAATCATTTAGGAAGTATGGAGTTGCCAGGTGGAGGGTTTAGGATGTTTTTGGAGGGTACACTGTCCACCACAGTGCTTATGACATGCCCCCTTTCAGGGATATCTTTTAAACACAGCAAACTCTAACCAGAGATTGACTGGGAGGGAATTCACCAGATATGTCACCTCTGAAAGAGTGTGAGATATGGAGGCTACCTGGCCCTTTCCAGACTCTGTCTAAGAGTGTTGGAGAACACAACAAATGGTGTAGAGTTTGATCTGTGAATAGGAATGTTTGACTGCCAACCTGACCAGAGTTTCTAGGTTTCTGAGGCTCTTATGATGTAGTGAGGTGAGAAATACTTAGATTCCCTAGAGGAGTCGCCATTATGTTGGGGAAAACGATGGGAGACAGACAAATATTATCAGTTATGTGCTCTCATATTTTTTCCCCAGCGGAGTCACCATTATGTTGGGGTTCCCATGTTTTGGCTAGATTGGCAAGACCAAAAGATGAGACAACATCAAACCACTTTCAGACCTCAGTATCTAGCCCTCCTGGGTCCACAGAGGGATATCTCTATGATATGTAAAAGTATATGTCTTTGAAGCTTGGTGTTAAGATGTTAGGCTAGTTATAAGGCTCAGGGTTTGTTTGTTTGATTGTTTGTTTGGTTGCTGGTTATTAGGAGAGAAGGGTTCAATGTAAGACAAGGATGAGCAAAGAGGAATAAGGAAGAGGTGAAGTATTCCAGGGAGCATTGAACACCATTGGTAAATGGAGTCAGAAAAGGATTTGCTTCCTACTCAGTAGGCAGGCTTTCAATTGGGCTAGTCATCTAAAACGTTGGATCATAAAGATGATAGTGTGGTATGGAATGGTAGGAAAGGAGGAAACAACACAGATTAGAACACAAGTTAAAGACCAGCTGGTCGCAAAAGGATCCTAGTGGATAGGGCTAACTCTAATCCCCAGTGTTCCTAAATATTCTAGCTAAATCCCAACCAAAAAATCTAAGAACAGATTCATTCAATTCATACATCAGAGAGCAGGCCATAACATCCACTACACTGGTTAAATTAACTAAAATCAATTCTTATATAACACATTTAGAAGAAAAAACATCAATGGAAAGGAGAGCAGAAACATAGGGTACCTAACAAGGGTAAATCCTATGCCAATATTCTGATGCAAGCCGATGGAAACAAAATGAAATGAATTAAAACATAGGGATAGGAAAACATCACCGTTGCTTTAGATCAGGATGCAGAGAAATGTGCTTGTCATATTAGATAGCAATACCTGTCAAGTACAACATTGCCAATAGCTGAATACTCAGTCTAAAATCATATTCCTTAGCCTATCTTACAACTTTACACAGAGACTGTGTCTTAAAAGAAACTACTTGCAATTCTCTGATAACTGATCAACAACCTTTACAATGAGTTTCTTCATGAATTTATAGCTCCAGTGGAGCAGAGAAGGTAGGTGAAAAACTAAATGCAACATTAAAAAATCAGGAGAGGAAGACGACCGAAGCCCATTCTGTATAAATTCTGTGCACTAATCTCTGGTGTTATTTGGATGAAGATGTGGGTTTCGTCCAGGCTTCCATTTACTCTGGTATGTCTCTGATGTACTTGGCTGAAGCACTCTGTGGTACTTCTGGTGAATTAAAAAAACATGTAGAATTTGGACGCTAAGATCTGCCACACTCTGCAACAAATGCTTCTGATAGTCCAGGACTACTGTAGGGGGGAAACTTCACTTGGACACCACGTAGACGGAAATAATAAAGTGTACTGTGTCCTGGCTCAGAAAGAAACATTTTTCTGATTTGAAACTCTGATTAGTTTTTTGCACGCCGGACCTCCTGTGTGATCCTCGGGATTTTCAATTCTGGTACTCTACCTTTAGAACTCTGAACTAAGGCTTAAAATCCTCAATACCGAACGTTGAAATCCTTGATCATTAGCTGGTATTTCTTCGTCGCTTCATAAATGCCTCAATCTGCAAAATCTGGGTTTTAATGGCACCAGATAGGTTTTTTGCGGAGATTGAACTGTCATTGGATAACATCTATGCCACCGCTACCTTTCCGGGCATTTCCATTGTAGTACCAGCTTCCAAATTTGACTTTCTCTGCGCAACACACCATTACAATAGTACATATGAACCATGGCAGTTTTCTGCTTGTTTGAAAACCTGCAAAATACGAAAACAAGTTAAGAAAACAATGAATGGGGGTGGTGGATGCAGTGCTGATGATGAAAATGGCCACATAGCAGGTGATATGGTGAACAGTGCTGTGGAAGACTCGCAGTGTGGTGGAAACATTGGGGACTACAGTCGGAAGGTGGCACGGAAGGAGAAATAAATGAAAAACCTTTGAACTCAACCTTTGATTGGAATATATAAAAGGACGGGCAACAATGTGACAAAAAACGTGGACACAAGATGTGGCAGGACGGGGTTACGGTGGGACTGAGAATAAATCTGGGCCATCCGATCTCGGGAGAAGATCAACAGTGGACAACACGTCGGAGGGCGATGGACAGTGGGCCTGTGGTACGGATGATTCTAATTAACCCACGTGCAAATTTGTGGAGCAACGACAGTTGGATGGGTGATTGCAAATCTGATGGCGCATAGCGATATCACTTCGTATCCTATGCTGATCGTTAATGCACGATGATTAGGCAGTTTTCTAGCCGTACCGGTGCCAAGCGTCGGATGATGTATGGAATCGCTAGCCGATTGGAAATTACCGCCTACCTCCGAAAGGCGATGCGATAGAAACCAATGGTTTTGAACAGTAAGCAGGTGCGGGGACTTGAGGTGGCAGGTCCATTCTGGACCATTGATTTGTGGGTAAATGAACGACAGATCTTCGATTGGTCGGTGAACAGTTTGAACGATGGATGCTGCAGGGGCAGCGATCGCCATCCATTCTGTTTAGATCAACGGCTGTAAACACACCCAATGAACATATGAAATAGCGCTCTCCACCTTGGCGCCTGGTCATGGCGCTGCGTCATGTGGAGGGAAATGTACAGGGGGCTAAGACGAAAGGTGCTAAGGCCCAATTATGTAGGAAACATGGTTTTTGGCCCATTTCAAATGAAATTAAAAGCTAAAATGGGTAACGATAGAGAGATAAAGGGGTCTCTTGGCTAAACCAAGGGCGGATGCATGGTTTAAAGGGGAATTTGGGAGGATTTAGGGGATTAGAGGGGAATTTGACAAGGAAAAACAAGGGTCAGAGTGGGGGGGTTCTATAGGGGTTCAAGGGCAAATGAAGGCATTTTGGAGCACCATTTTTTCCAATAAGAGAGGCTATTTGGCATAAGGACAGCAGAGGGAAATAATCAATGAGCAGTGGGCATAAAAAAGGTTTCAAGGATGATGTGTTTGCAGGGGAAATGCATTCCTTGAAATCTCATAAAACAACTTAGCCCCCCGTTTTGCTGGTCAAAAAATTCATAAGGGGCTAATAGTGGCTCCACATGGGGATGGCTTCTTCTTGAAGGAGTCAAGAATTCAGAAAATGATCTTTGGTATAGGCTAGATGCCTGCTGCTTGGCACATCCCTTTCTTTCTTTAGATTAGCTGCCACAATCATGATAGATACATCAGCAGAAAAAATTTCCTCAACAATCTACCTACTGTTCCTACAATTCTAGCATTTTTCTTTTCGGGTGCATTTGAGCTAGCAGACCCTTTACATATTTTTATTTTTTAAAAAGAAGAAAATAAACCTATTCTATTTCTACCCTTATTACTCCATGAGACCAGATTAAACTGTTGGACTCACATGTTTCTCTACCTAATCTAATATCTGCTGGGATTAAACTATCCAACAGATTTCTTCTGTACATTCTATAACAAAAATTTAAAAATAGTCAAACCAAGGTTAGACAGTCTGGTTTGCTGTGGATCTAAGGCGTAAAGATAGTTGCACATGGACAGAACTTGCAGAAAACTGAAAACAAAAATTTGAAGGCTTGAAATTTGAAGTTTTGTAGCATCCTTATTTACTTTGCGACTCAAGTTTTGAGCTTGTTAGAGTCACTCCTTCGCACTTCAGAGGTTCATGTTTTGAGCATGTCTAAACCTCTCCTTTTCCTCTTTTTTTTTTTTTTTTGAAAACCAACACTGCAATGGTATGTACAATGAAAAAGGAAACTGGAAATTGGAAACTAGCAGAAGTAATGTTTGAGCATCCTACCATTGACAGGACCCCCAAACAACTCTGTACCATCTAACTCCTGTATAAAAAAGGCATTTGGACCCACAGTGGCCTGGATGATGTATGGACCTTGCCACAAATTGTAAAATTTGTCGTGCTTTCCTTTGTCCTCTCTCCTTGAGTCCCACTTCATAACTTTATCCCCAATTTTGAAATCAACAGCTTTGGATCTTTTGTCAAACAACCTCTTCATATTTTCCAGAACCTTCACTGCTCTGTCGTGGACCTCCTCCCTTGTTTGCTGAAGATGAATCGTTTGGTTTATCCTTCTCACCATACTGTCTTCTTCTATTTGAATCTCTTGAATAATTTTGATCACTGGTACCCCAAGGCTGGTAGGAAACACTGCTTCTATACCATAGACAAGCTGGTATGGTGACATGCCAATGGATTTCCTGGTTGTAAGCCTTTCGGCCCACAAAGCATGCACTAACTTGTTATGCCATGACTTCTTGTTTTCTTCCAGCAGCTTTTTGATGATGGTCACTAGGCTCTTGTTTGATGATTCAGCTAATCCATTATCTTGAGGGTAATAGGCAGTTGAATGACCGAGTTCTATTTGATACCTGTGACAAAAATCAACCATTTTCTTGGACCCAAAAGCAGCAGCATTATTAGTGATTATTTTCCTTGGGTAGCCAAACTGAGAGAGGATATGACCTTCTAGGAAACTAATGATCACTGAATCTGTGGCATTCCTAGTAGGTATGGCCTTTATCCACTTAGTGAAATAGTCTGTGGCTGTTAGGATCCATTTTCATGTGCAGAAGAAGCAGGGTGAATTTCTCCTATGAAATCTAGGCCCCATTGCAGAAAGGGACCTTCAACAGTGATGGGTTGCAGAGGTAAGGGAAGGAGTTTTCTTTTGCCTTTGAAAATCTGTCATTTGTGGTAGGAAATTATCATCTTATGGATATCATTAAAGAGTGTAGGCCAATAGTAGTGAGCTCTGAGTATTTTTTTTGCAGTAGCCTTCCAACTCTGGTGGCCTCCACACTCTCCTGCATGGAATTATTGTTTAATCCTCTCTGCCTCACTTTCAGGAAAACATTTAAGCAATAATCCATTCAGATTCTTCCAGTATAAGCAATTATTCAATATGCAGTAGCTTCTGGCTTTTATTTTTATGAATCTGACCTTGGTCTTTGATAGTTCAGGAGGAGCATTGAGGTGTGTAAGAACATACAGAATGTCAGAATACCAAGGAGAGCTCTGAAACTTTTCCTCAATAGTGGGATCAAGCAATTATTGTTGCACATCCAAGGTATTTACCATGTTAATGTCAAGGGCTTGTAGGTTTTATTCAACCATTAGTTGGGCTAAGCCCTCACCTTTAATTAGTTTGGTGGTTTTTATCTCAAGGTCGTATTCTAAGATCATAGCAACCCATTTACCCCCTTTCCCATCTGGGTCTTGGGACAATATGTATTTAACCACTATATTTGGCACATAGCCTATGGTGTGGGAATGCAGTATGTACACCCTAAAGTCTTTCAAGGCATTAATCAGAGCATAGGCCAGGTTTTCCATTATGTTGTATTTCAATGGTGCGTCCCTGAGTGATTTGCTGAAGAAATAAATGGGTTGTTCCATTCCCTTTGAATTTTTCCGCAGTAGAACTGCAACAATCGTATGCTTGGAGGAAAATGAAAAAATCTGGAAATATTTTGAGAAATCTGGGCTGATTAGGACAGGAGCCTGGGTGAGTGCAAGTTTTACTAATTAAAAATATTTCTTGGCTTCAACAGTCCACTTAACTCCTGCACCTTTCTTCAGCATGTTAGTCATATTTCTAAGGTGTTCAGCTAAGTTGGGGATAAATATCCTTAGGAAGTTGATTTTACAAATGAAGGACTGTAACTCTTTGATATTTCTTGGGTGTGTGATTTGTAGTATTCCCTAAAATATTTGTGGGTCTATCCTAATCCCCTTCTCAGATATAATGTGGCCAAGGAGCTTACCTTGTTGCAGCCCAAATGCAGTCTTTTTGGGATTTAATGATAGACCAAACCTCCTACATTTTTCAAACACTTTCCTCATATGTTTTAGGTGTTCTTCTTCAGTCTTGGACTAAACTGTTATGTCATCCAGATAGATGACAATGAAGTGTCTGATTTCATCTAAAAAAGCTATGTCCATTGCTCTTTGGAAGGTTGCACCAGCGTTCATCAATCCAAAAGGCATCTTTACATACATAAAGGTACTCCATGGAGTGGTAAAGGCTGTCTTGAGTTGATCTTCTGGGATTACTAAGACTTGGTTGTAACCTGAGAAACTATCTAGCAGGGAGATCCTTTTACAGCCTACTACCCTCTGGAGAAGGTGTTCCATTTTAGGCAAAGGGTAGTTGTCTTTGAGCGAGGCTCTATTAAGATTCCTGAAATCTATACACAATCTGATATCCCCTGTTTTCTTTCTCACAGCCACTAGGTTCGATATCCAATCAGAGAACCTCACAGGAACAATTATACTTGCTTCATACATCTTCTTAATCTCTTTTTCCACTGCAGGTAATTGTTTTGGGTTTATTATGCGAATTTTTTGTCTGAAAGGCTTCTGATTTTATTTCAAGGGTATTTTATGCTATATGATGTTTGTGTCATAGGCCCTTAAGTCCTCATAACTCCAAGAAAACACATCAATGAATTCCTTGAACAGGTCAATGTATTTCCTTTTCATGTTTGCAGGCAGGGACTTAGCTAATTTGATCATCTTGGGTTTATCTTCAGTGCCTATGTTGCATTCCTAGACATCAGAGTCTGCATGCTCTATAGTGGGATTTTTTGCTACATCATCAAAGTAAAAAAGGTCTTCCAAAGGTGCCAGACCTTGAGGTATGTTCTTATATTTGGCCGGCAGCACCTCTACTTCTTCACTATCTGTGTTTTCACATTTTTCACTTGGATTTCCAATCTGTTCGTTTAAAATGTTTATTTCTATGTTACATGGTGTTTCTTCCTCATCTGAGGACTCTTCACTTAGGCAGCTACTGTCATATTTGGAGTCCGAATCAGAAAATTCAAACTCATTCCTGCCTACTAGGAAATCTTCAATCTGTTTATCTCCTTCAAAAGCCTGCCAATATTTTTCATTGTCCGGCACTGCAGGTCTGAATTTGGTCTGAATGATGATCTGTTGGTCACTTGGAGTCTTACGGTATGAACTAGCTAGGCAAGCTAATCCATTTGCAATGAAATTTTGACCCCTAGGAACAAACACTAGTTCGTATTCAACAAATGTTTTCATTAAATCCATTGTGTCATTCCTGTAATCTCTCAATCTAGGATGTTTCGCTGTGTATTCACCATTCACCTGTTTGATAATCAGCTCAGAGTCCCCACGCACAGTTATCCTATGGGCTCCTAATTTCCTCAACATGTTTATACCTAGGATAAGAGCCTCATATTATGCAATATTGTTCGTACATTGGAAGTGTAGGTTGCAAGCATGACTCTCTGCGTAATCACTCTCTGAGTTATGTATCCACACTCCTGCTCCAGTAGTTCTCCCGGTGCATGATCCATTGAAATTCATTTCCCATAAGTTTTTATTCTCGGTTTTATCGTCTTTTACTTCCCTATAGCTGGGTTCGCCATTGTGTTGCATTATAGGGGCTGCACCAGTCTGTGGGTTGTTTTGTTTCTCTTCATGGGTGTGGAAATGAAAGGGGTGACTAGTTGGCTGATTACATTCTGTTTCTGGCTCATTTTGGGCTTTTGTTACAGTGCACTGCTCTAAGTTTTCTACATCTTCCTCTTCTGAGTCTAGAGTAGCCATTATGTTCCAGTCCATGGGCTCTGTTTCCTTGTTTGTATCTCTGTTTTTGGACTCTAGCCCTTCTAAGGATTCATCATTACAAAGGATGAAGGAGTCAAGGCCTATATGTACAGAGTATAAAGGAGAGTTTTCAGGCTTTTCAGGGCTACTAACCAAGAATTTCATTTGTGCCTCCCTGTATAGTCTTCTAAGCTGGCCAATAATGGGAATTGTGCCATAGGCCCCATCCATCTGCATAGTTCCTTGCAGCTTGGCTCCCCATGATCTTGATAATAACATGCCATACTTGGGTGGCACATCTGCCACAAAAACATCCATGACCATACATTTTGCTGGAATCTGGGTAAGGCTCACACATAAATCTTTGATCAGGCCGAGACACTTCACTCTACTAGAGTCAAATGAATATAGGTATTTATAGGGACAAGTTATCTCCTGGCCTAATCTTTCCATCACTACTTTAGGAATCAGGTTGTGTGATGCTCAATAATCATGCATTGCATTGTGGAGAATCTTATCATGGATATTAAGACTGATATAAAAAGGGGGCACTACCCCTTCCTGAAACTTTCCTTGTATCTTTGGACCAAACAGAAGGACAGGTTGATCATCACTTAGATTTACAGTGTCACTGTTCTCACCTAAATTTAATGCTTTCAAAATTTGGCCTTTATATACATCCTGAGTGGCCAGCTCAGAGAGTGGTACAAAGATTTTAATTTTTGCAATCTCACTCTCCAAATTGAAAGTAGACTGACACTTTGGAATGTTCAACTCAATTTGGTTAGCCACTGCCTTAGTGGCTGAATCAGTGTGCTGATTCTTATTATGTATAGGGTTTGTGAAAGTTTTATTAGGAGCACTAACTGCAGTGCTAGTGCTGCTAGTTGGTTGAACTTGTTCTTTAGTGTTTTGGTTGTCTTTTTCTTTGTTCTTTCCAGAACTCTCAGCTGCTGATTTTTTAATTTCAGCAGTTGCTTTAGAAGTTTTCTCAGGTCTCTTCTTGATGGTGACCTCAGAAGCTTTTGTTTTGGGAGTTTCTTGCTCTTTTTTCTTCTAAGTTCATATTTTTCTCGGATCTGCATCATGGAATTTTCAAATCCTAACCTATAATCCTCAGATTCTAACCATTCCTCATCCCAATATGAGGGTGAGGGTTGATATTATTCTGAGTAACAGTTATGGATTGAATTTTCTATTTCGAACGTGTTTATTGTGCTCCCCTCGGACTCTTCTATGATTCCCTCATCTTCATCCAAAAAGTTCTCTTGGAATGGGGGAATAACTTGGTAATCTGATTCTCTTTGTCTGTTGGGAGTGGCATTGTTTCTTCTAAAGTTTTGGTTCTGGTTATGGTTTTGATTTCTGTTTCGCTTACTGACTGAGACAAACATTTTTGCCATCATTTGTTGTATCCTTTCCACATTTTTAGATAAACGGTCATAATTTGGATCAGATGTGGAAGCTACACTGTCATCTCTATATGTTACCCTTTTCTCAGCTCTCAATCTTGCTCTTTTCTCAATCAGGTTAGCCTCTACACTCAGTACTCCCTTTTGCATGTCTTCCAACATCTTATAATCTCTCTCCCTAAGCTGGTAGGCCATTTCATCATTAAATCCTTCGGGGTATTTTGCTAAAGCCATACCTTGGGGAGGTTTCATGTGGGGAGGAAGAGCATTGTAAATGCTGTTAAATCTCGTTGTGTACTCATGGACACTCTCTCCTATGTTTCTTTGAAGGCTCATGTATTCTGCTAGGAGTTGGCAAGGATTGGCCTTAACTTCCCATTTGTTTATGAAAATCCGATATAAAGATGTAAGATCATTAATGCTACCCGGAGGTAGGCCTTTAAACCATTTCTTCACATCACCCCCTAAGCTCTGGGCAAATATTCTCTTTTTGACTGTATCATCATCTATCTCCATATAGTCAAAAGAATATTCCATCCTATCTACATGGTATTGGGCTGTGGTAGACTCTTTTGCAGTGCAGTGTGGGATCTTTGATTGATAATCATTGGGTAAAGGCACTAGAGGCTGGGGTAAAACTAAAGGTGCATACCAGGCTGCCATGATGATGTTTTGATGAGGTAAAGGGTTGACTTGGGCAGCTGGTATATGGATGACAGGGATATTATGACCAGCAGAAGACTGATGAGCAGATTTAGGGTGAATGAGCCCCAAGTTCTGAATGAAGTGTATATCAGGAGGAGTAGATGGAGGGGTCTGTCTATTCCCAAGGTGCTTACCACTTTGAGGCAGTGAAATAGGAAAATCAAGGTCTAGCTGGTCTAGAACACTGAATGATCTAGCTCTTGGAAAACTATTTTGAGTGCCTAGGTCAAAAAATGGGTCAGGTAGAGCTGTAAACTTTTCTGTTGTAGAGTTAGCTCTATGGATGTGACTGGAAATAGTTGATTGTTTAGGTGTAGGAGATCTCTTGAGGATGCTCTCAGGGTTGTCAACTATTTCAGGTGGGTCTGGGTTAGGATAAGCTCTTGTATGAATGGTTCTTGAAGCCAGAATGTTGTTTTCTAACCAAGCAGCTTAACCCTACTTATTACTTCTACTGTGGTTGATGTTGTAATGGGCTTCTGGTCTCCTAGTGGAGTCTTATGTGATACCAAGATAATTAGCAAGCCTACTGATGACCAGTGGATTCTTTAAATCGTTTAGGAATTATGGAGTCGCCAGGTGGAGGGTTTAGGATGTTTTTGGAGGGTACACAATCCACCATAGTGCTTATGAGATGCCCCCTTTTAGGGATATCTTTTAAACATAGCAAAATCTAACCAAAGATTGACTGGAAGGGCATTCACTAGATATGTCACCTCTGAAAGAGTGTGAGATTTGGAGGCTACCTGGCCCTTTCCAGAATCTGTCTAAGAGTGTGGGAGAACACAACAAATGGTGTAGAGGTTGATCTGTGAATAGGAACGTTTGACTGCCAACCTGACCAGAGTTTCTAGGTTTCTGAGGCTCTTATGATTTAGTGAGGTGAGAAATACTCATATTCCCCAGCGGAGTCACCATTATGTTGGGGAAAACAATGGGAGACAAACAAATATTATCAGTTATGTGCTCTCAGATTTTTTCCCCAACGGAGTCACCATTATGTTGGGGTTCCCATGTTTTGGCCAGATTGGCAAGACCAAAAGATGAGACAACATCAAACCACTTTCAGGCCTCAGGATCTAGCCCTCCTGGATCTAGAGAGGGATCTCTCTATGATATGTCAAAGTATATGTCTTTGAAGCTTGGTGTGAAGATGTTAGGCTAGCTATAAGGCTCAGGGCTTGTTTGTTTGATTGTTTGTTTGGTTGTTGGTTATCAGGAGAGAAGGGTTCAATGTAAGACAAGGATGAGAAAAGAGGAATAAGGCAGTGGTGAAGTATTCCAGGGAGCATTCAAAACCATTGGGCAATGGAGTCATAAAAGTATTTTCTTGCTACTCAGTAGGCAGGCTTTCAATTGGGCTAGTCATCTAAAACGTTGGATCATAAAGATGATAGTGTGGTATTGAATGGTAGTAAAGGAGGAAACAACACAGATTAGAACACAATTTAAATACCAGCTGGTCTCACAAGGATCCTAGTGGACAGGGCTAACTCTAATCCCCAGTGTTCCTAAATCTTCCAGCTAAATCCCAACCAAAAAATCTAAGAACAGATTCGTTCAATTCATAAATCAAAGAGTAGGCAATAACATCCACTAAACTGGTTAAATTAACTGAAATCAATTCTTAGATAACACATTCAGAAGAAAAAACATCAATGGCAAGGAGAGCAGAAACATAGGGTACCTAACAAGGGTAAATCCTATGCCAATATTCTAATGCAAGCCATTAGAAACGAAATGAAATGAATTAAAAGATAGAGATAGGAAAACGTCACTGCTGCTTTAGATCAGGATCCAAAGAAATGTGCTTGTCATATTAAATAGCAATACCTGTCAAGTACAACATTACCAATATCTGAATACTCAGCCTGAAATCATATTCCTCAGCTTATCTTACAACTTTACACAGAGACTGTGTCTCAAAAGAAACTACTTGCAATTCTCTGATAACTGATCAACAACCTTTACAACGAGTTTCTTCATGAATTTATAGCTCCAGTGGAGTAGAGAAAGTAGGTGAAAAACTAAATGCAACATTAAAAATTCAGGAGAGGAAGACGGCTGAAGCCCATTATGTATAAATTTTGTTCATTAATCTCTGGTGTTCTTTGGATGAAGATGTGGGTTTCGTCCAGGCTTCCATTTACTCTAGTATGTCTCTGATGTACTTGGCTGCAACACTCTGTAGTACTTCTGGTGAATTAAACAAACACGTATAATCTGGACGCTAAGATCTGCCACACTCTGCAACAAATTCTTCTGATAGTCCAGGACTGTTGTAGGGGGAAAACTTCACTTGGACACCACGTAGACTGAAATAATAAAGTGTACCGTGTCCTGGCTCAGAAAGAAAAATTCTACTGATTTGAAACTCTGATTACATTGTTTTTTGTGCGCCGGACCTCCTGTGTGATCCTCGGGATTTTCGATTTTGGTGCTCTGCCTTTAGAACTCTAAACTAAGGCTTAAAATCCGCAATACCAAACGTTGAAATCCTTGATCATTAGCTGGTATTTCTTCATCGCTTCATAAATGCCTCAATTTGCAAAATCTGGGTTTTAATGGCGCTAGATAGGTTTTTCACGGAGATTGAACTATCCTTGGATAGCATTTATGCTGCCGCTACCTTTCTGGGCATTTCCATTGTAGTACCTGCTTCCAAATTCAAATTTCTCTGCACAACACGCCATTACAATAGTACATATGAACCATGGCGGTTTTCCGCCTCTTTGAAAACCTGCAAAATACGAAAACAAGTTAAGAAAACAATGAATGGGGGTGGTGGATGCAGTGTGATGATGAAAATGGCCACGCAACAGGTGAAATGGTGAACAGTGCTGTGAAAGACTCGCAGTGTGGTGGAAACAATGGGGACTACAGTCGGAAGGTGGTGCGGAAGGAGAAATAAATGAAAAACCTTTGAACTCGACCTTTGACTGGAATATATAAATGAAAGGGTGACAATGTGACAAAACACGTGGACAAACGACGTGGCGGGATGGGGTTACGGTGGGACTAAGAATAAATTTGGGCCATCCGATCTCTGGAGGAGATCGACAGTGGAAAACACGTCAGAGGGCGATGGACAGTGGGCCCATGATACAAATGATTCTAATTAACCCACGTGCAACTTTGTGGAGCGATGACCATTGGATGGGCGATTGCAGATCTGAAGGCGCACAGCGATATCGCTCCGTATCCTGTGTCGATCGTTAACGTGCGATGAGCAGGTAGTTTTCCAGCCGTACCGGTGCCACGCGGCGGATGATGTATGGAATCGCTGGCCGATTGGAAATTACTGCCTACCTCTGAAAGGCGGTGCGATAGAAACCAATGGTTTTGAACAGCTAGCGGGTGTAGGGACCTCAGGCGGCAGGTGAATTCTGGACCATTGATCTGCGGGTAAATGAATGGTAGATCATCGATCCGGCAGTGAACAGTTTGAACGATGGATGTTGCGGGGCCAGTGATCACCGTCCATTCTGTTTAGATCAACGGCTGTAAACGTGCCCAATGAAGATATGAAATAAGCACTCTCCGCCTTGGCGCCTATTCATGGCGCTGGGTCATGTGGAGGGAAATGTACAGGGGGCTAAGCCGAAAGGTGCTAAGGCCCAATTACATAGAAAACATGGTTTTTGGCCCATTTCAAATGAAATTGAAAGCTAAAATGGGTAACGATAGAGAGATAAAGGGGTATCTTGGCTAAACCAAGGGTGGACGTGTGGTTTAAAGGGGACTTTGGGAGGATTTAGGGGATTAGAGGGGAATTTTACAAGGAAAAACAAGGGTCAGAGGGGGGGGTTCTGCAGAGGTTCAAGGGAAAATGAAGGCCTTTTGGAGCACCATTTTTTCCAATCAGAGAGGCTATTTGACATAAGGACAGCAGAGGGAAATAATCAATGAGAAGAGGGCATAAAAGAGGTTTCAAGGATGATGTGTTTGCAGGGGAAATGCATTCCTTGAAAGCTCAGAAAACAACTTAGCACCCCGTTTTTCTTGTCAAAAAATTCATAGGGGGCTAACAGTGGCTCCACATGGGGATGGCTTCTTCTTGAAGGAGTCAAGAATTCAGAAAATGATCTTTGGTGTAGGCCAGATGCCTGCTACCTGGCACATCCCCTTCTTTCTTCAGATTAGCTGCCACAATCATGATAGATACATCAGCAGAAAAACTTTCCTTAATAATCTACCTACCCTTCCTACAATCCTAGCATTTTTCTTTTCGGGTGCATTTGAGCTAGCAGACCCTTTACATCTTTTTATTTTTTACAAACAAGAAAATAAACCTATTCTATTTCTACCCTTATTACTCCATGAGACTAGATTAAACTATTAGACTCAAATGTTTCTCTACCTAATCTAATATCTGCTAGGCTTAAACTGTCCAACAGATTTCTTCTGTACATTCTACAATAGAAATTTAAAAATAGTCAAACCAGGGTTAGACAGTCTGGTTTGCTGTGGATCCAAGGCATAAAGACAATTGCAGATGGACAGAACTTGCAGAAAATTGAAAACAAAACTTTGAAGGCTTGAAATCTGAAGTTTTGTAGCATCCTTCTTTCCTTTGTGACTCAAGTTTTGAGCTTGTTAGAGTCACTCCTTTGCACTTCAGAGGTTCATGTTTTGAGCATGTCTGAACCTCTCATTTTCCTCTTTTTTTTTTTTTTTTGAAAACCAACACTGCAATGGTATGTACAATGAAAAAGGAGAATGGAAATTGGAAATCATAAGAAGTAATGTTTAAGCATCCTGCCATTGACAGGACTCCCAAATAGCTCTGTACCATCTAACTCCTATAGAAAAAATACATTTGGACCCATAGTGGCCTGGATGATATATGGACCTTGCCACAAACTGTCAAATTTTCCGTGCTTTCCTTTTTCCTCTCTCCTTGACTCCCACTTCATAACTTTATCCCCAATTTTGAAATCAGTAGCTTTGGATCTTTTGTCAAACAACCTCTTCATATTTTCCTGAACCTTCACTGCTCTGTCATGGACCTCCTCCCTTGTTTGCTGAAGATGAATCGTTTGGTTTATCCTTCTCACCATATTGTCTTCTTCTGTTTGAATCTCTTGAATAAGTTTGATCACTGGTACCCCAAGGCTGGTAAGAAACACTGCTTCTGTACCATAGACAAGCTGGTATGGTGACATGCCAATGGATTTCTTGGTTTTAAGCCTGTCGGCCCATAAATAATGCACTAACTTGTTATGCCATGACTTCTTTTTTTCTTCCAGCAGCTTTTTGATGATGGTCACTAGGCTCTTGTTTGATGATTTAGCTAATCCATTACCTTGAGGGTAATAGGAAGTTGAATGACCGAGTGTTATTTGATACTTGTGACAAAAATCAACCATTTTGTTGGACCCGAAAGCAGCAGCATTATTAGTGATTATTTTCCTTGGGCAGCCAAACAGAGAGAGGATATGACCTTCTATGAAACTAATGATGACTGAATCTGTGGCATTCCTAGTAGGTATGGCCTCTATCCACTTAGTGAAATAGTCTGTGGCTGTTAGGATCCATTTGTGTTGTGCAGAAGAAGCAGGGTGAATTTCTCCTATGAAATCTAGGCCCCATTATAGAAAGGGACCCTCAACAGTGATGGGTTGCAGAGGTAAGGAAAGGAGTTTTCTTTTGCCTTCGAAAATCTTGCATTTGTGGCAGGAAATTATCATCTTATGGATATAATGGAAGAGTGTAGGCCAATAGTAGCTAGCTATGAGTATTTTGTTTGCAGTAGCCTTCCAAATCAGGTGGCCTCAACACTCTCCTGCATGGAATTCTTGTTTAATCCTCTCTGCCTCAATTTCAGGCAAACATTTAAGCAATAATACATTCAGATTCTTCCAGTGTAAGATGTTATTCAATATGCAGTAGCTTCTGGCTTTTACTTTTAGGAATCTGGCCTTGGTCTTTGATAGTTCAGGAGGGGCATTGAGGTGTGTAAGCACATACAGAATATCAGAATACCAAGGAGAGCTCTGAAACTTTTCCTCAACAGTGGGATCAGGAAATTCTTGTTGCTCATCCAAGGTATTTACCATGTTAATGTGAAGGGCTTGTAGGTTTGATTCAGCCATTATTTGGGCTAAGCCCTGACCTTTAATTAGTTTAGTGGGTTTTATCTCAAGGTCGTATTCTAAGATCACGGCAACCCATTTTCCCCTTTTCCCATCTGGGTCTTGGGACAATATGTCTTTAACCACTATATTTGGCACATAGGCTATGGTGTGGGAATGTAGTATGTACACCCTAAAGTCTTTCAAGTCCTTAATCAGAGCATAGGCCTATTTTTCCATTATGCTGTATTTCAAGGGTGTGTCCCTAAGTGCTTTGCTGAAGAAAGAAATGGACTGTTCCATTCCCTCTGAATTTTTCTGCAGTAGAATTGCAGCAATCGTATGCTTGGAGGAAAATGAAAAAATCAGGAAATCTTATGAGAAATCTGAGCTGATTAGGACAAGAGCCTAGGTGAGTGCAATTTTTACCGATCCAAAAGATTTCTTGGCTTCAACAGTCCACTTAACTCCTACACCTTTCTTCAGCATGTTAGTCATATTTCTATGGTGTTCAGCTAATTTGGGGATAAATCTCCTTAAGAAGTTGATTTTCCCAGTGAAGGACTGTAACTCTTTGATATTTCTTGGGTGTGTGATTTGTAGTATTCCCTCAACTCTTTGTGGGTCTATGCTAATCCCCTTCTCAGATATAATGTGGCCAAGGAGCTTACCTTCTTGCAGCCCAAATGCAGTCTTTTTGGGATTTAATGACCGACCAAACCTCCTACATTTTTCAAACACTTTCCTCAGATGTTTTAGGTGTTCTTCTTCAGTCTTGGAGTAGACTGTTATGTCATCCAGATAGATGACAATGAAGTGTCCTATTTCATCTAAAAATTTTATGTCCATTGCTCTTTGGAAGGTTGCACCAGCGTTCATCAATCCAAAAGGCATCTTTACATACATAAAGGTAACCCATGGAGTGGTAAAGGCTGTCTTGAGTTGATCTTCTGGGATTACTAAGAATTGGTTGTAACCTGAGAAATCGTCTAGCAAGGAGATCCTTTTAGAGCCTACTACCCTATGGAGAATGTGTTCCATTTTAGGCAAAGGGTAATTGTCTTTGAGCGAGGCTCTATTAAGATTCCTGAAATCTATACACAATCTGATCTCCCCTATTTTCTTTCTCATATCCACTAGGTTTAATACCCAGTCAGAGAACCTCACAAGAAAAATTATACCTGCTTCATACATCTTCTTAATCTCTTTTTCCACTGCAGGTAATTGTTTTTGGTTTATTCTGTGAAGTTTTTGTCTGAAAGGCTTCTGATTTTATTTTAAGGGTATCTTATGTTGTATGATGTTTGTGTCATAGGCCCTTAAGTCCTCATAACTCCAAGCAAACACATCAATGAATTCCTTAAACAGGTCAATGTATTTACTTTTCATGTTTGCAGGTAGGGACTTAGCTAATTTGATCATCTTGGGTTGATCTTCGGTGCCTATGTTACATTCCTGGACATTAGAGTCTGCATGCTCTATAGTGGGATTTTTTGCTACATCATCAAAGTCAAAAAGGTCTTCTAAAGGTGCCAGACCTCGAGGTATGTTCTTATCTTTGGTCTGCAGCACCTCTACTTCTTCACTATCTGCGTTTTCACATTTTTCGTTGGGATTTCCAATCTATTCGTTTAAAGTGTTTATTTCTATGTTACAGGGTGTTTCTTCCTCATCTGAGGACTCTTCACTTAGGCAGCTATTGTCAGATTTGGAGTCCGAATCAAAAAATTCAAACTCATTCCTGCCTACCAGGAAATCTTCAATCTGTTTATCTCCTTCGAAAACCTGCCAATATTTTTCATTGTCCGGCATTGCAGGTCTGAATTTGGTCTGAATGATGATCTGTTGGTCACTTGGAGTCTTAGGGTATGAACTAGCTAGGCAAGCTAATCCATTTGCAATAACATTTTGACTTCTAGGAACAAACACTAATTCGTATTCAACAAATGTTTTCATTAAATCCATTGTGTCATTCCTGTAAGCTCTCAATCTAGGATGTTTCGTTGTGTATTCACCATTCACCTGTTTGATAATCAGCTCATAGTCCCCACACACAGTTATCCTACGGGCTCCTAATTTCCTCAATAGGTTTAGACCTAGGATAAGAGCCTCATATTTTGCAATATTGTTCGTACATTTGAAGTGCAGGTTACAGGCATGACTCTCTGCATAATCACTCTCTGAGTTATGTATCCACACTCCTGCTCCAGCAGTTCTCTTGGTGCATGACCCATCGAAATTCATTTCCCATAAGTTTTTATTCTCGGGTTTGTCGTCGTTTACTTCCCTACATATGGGTTCACCATTATGTTGCATTATAGGGCCTGCACCAGTCTGTGGGTTTTTTTGTTTCTCTTCATGGGTGTGGAAATCAGAGGGGTAACTAGTTGGCTGATTTCATTCTGTTTCTGGCTCATTTTGGGCTTTTGTTACAGTGCTCTGTTCTGAGTTTTCTACATCTTCCTCCTCTGAGTCTAGAGTAGCCATTATGTTCCAGTCCATGGGCTCTGTTTCCTTGTTTGTATCTCTGTTTTTGGACTCTGACCCTTCTAAGGATTCATCATTACAAAGGATGAAGGAGTCAAGGCCTATATGTACAGAGTATAAAGGAGATTTTTTAGGCTTTTCAGGGCTACTAACCAAGAATTTCATTTTTGCTTCCCTGTATAGTCTTCTAAGTTGGCCAAAAATGGGAATTGTGGCATAGGCCCCATCCATCTGCATAGTTCCTTGCAGCTTGGCTCCCCATGATCTTGATAATAACATGCCATACTTGGGTGGCACATCTACCACAACAACATCCATGACCATACATTTTGCTGGAATCTGGGTAAGGCTCACACATAAATATTTGATCAGGCCGAGACACTTCACTCTACTAAAGTCAAATGAATATAGGTCTTTATAGGGATGGGTTATCTCTAGGCCAAATCTTTCCATCACTACTTTAGGCATCAAGTTGTGTGATGCTCCAGAATCATGCATTGCATTTTGGAGAATATTATCATGGATATTAAGACTGATATAAAAAGGGGGCACTACCCCTTTGTGAAACTTTCCTTCTATCTTTGGACCAAACAGAAGGGCAAGTTGATCATCAGTCAGATTTACAGTGTCACTGTTCTCACCTAAATTTAAGGCTTTCAAAATTTGGCCTTTATATACATCCTGAGTGGCCAGCTCAGAGAGTGGTACAAATATTTTAATTTTTGCAATCTCACTCTCCAAATTGAAAGTAGACTAACTCTTTGGAATGTTCAACTCAGTTTGGTTAGCCACTGCCTTGGTGGATGAATCAATGTGCTGATTCTCGTTATGTATAGGGTCTGTGAAAGTTTTATTAGGAGCACTAACTGCAGTGCTAGTGCTGCTAGTTGGTTGACCTTGTTCTTCAGTGTTTTGGTTTGTTATTTTCTTTATTCTTTCCAGAACTCTCAGCTGCTGATTTTTTAATTTCAGCAATTTCTTTAGAAGTTTTCTCAGGTCTCTTCTTGATGGTGACCTCAGAAGCTTTTGGTTTGGGAGTTTCTTGGCTCTTTTTTATTCTAATTTCATATTGTTCTCTGACTTGCATCATGGCATTTTCAAATCCTAACCTGTAATCCTCAGTTTCTAACCATTCCTCGTCCCAATATGAGGGTGAGGGTTGATATTATTCTAAGTAACAGTTATGGATTGAATTTTCTATTTCGAACATGTTTATTGTGTTCCCCTCGGACTCTTCTATGATTCCCTCATCTTCATCTAAAAAATTCTCTTGGAATGGGGGAATAAATTGCTGATCTGATTCTCTTTGTCTGTTCGAAGTGGCATTGTTTCTTCTAAAGTTTTGGTTATATTTATGGTTTTGATTTTTGTTTTGGTTACTGACTGAGACAACCATTTTTCCATCATTTTTTGTAGCCTTTCCACATTTTTAGATAAACGGTCATAAGTTGGATCAGATGTGGAAGCTACACTATCATCTCTATATGTTACCCTTTTCTCAGCTCTCAATCTTGCTCTTTTCTTAATTATGTTAGCCTCTACACTCACTGCTCCCTTTTGCATGTCTTCCAACATGTTATAATCTCTCTCCCTAAGCTGGTAGGCCATGTCAGCATCAAAGCCTTCGGGGTATTTTTCTAAAGCCATACCTTGGGGAGGAAGAGCATTGTAAATGCTGTTAAATCTCGTTGTGTAATCATGGAAAATCTCTCCTACATTTCTTTTAAGGCTCATGTATTCTGATAGGAGTTGGCGAGGATTGGACTTAACTTCCCATTTTTTTATGAAAGTCTGATATAAAGGTGGAAGATCATTAATGCTACCCGGAGGTAGGCCTTTAAACTATTTCTTTACATCACCCCCTAAGCTCTGGGTAAATATTCTCATTTTGACTGTATCATCATCTATCTCCATATAGTCAACATAATCTTCGATCCTATCTACATGGTATTGGGCTATGGTAGACTCTTTTGCAGTGAAGTGTGGGATCTTTGATTGATAATCATTGGGTAAAGGCACTAGAGGCTGGGGTAAAACCAGAGGTGCATATCAGGCTGCCATGATAATTTTTTGATGAGGTAAAGGGTTGACTTGGGCAGCTGGTATATGGATGACAGGGATATTATGACCAACAGAAGACTGATGAGCAGATTTAGGGTGACTGAGCCCCAAGTTCTGAATGAAGTGTATATCAGGAGGAGTAGATGGAGGGGTCTGTCTATTCCCAAGGTGCTTACCACTTTGAGGTAGTGAAATAGGAAAATCAAGGTCTAGCTGGTCTAGAACACTGAATGACCTAGCTCTTGGCAAACTATTTTTAGTGACTAGGTCAAAAAATGGGTCAGATATAGCTGTAAAGTTTTCTAGTGTAGAGTTAGCTCTATGGATGTGGCTAGAAATAGTTGATTGTTTAGGTGTAGGAGATCTCTTGAGGATGCTCTCAGGGTTGTCAACTATTTCAGGTGGGTCTGGGTTAGGATAAGCTCTTGTATGAATGGTTATTGAAGCCAGCATGTTGTTTTCTAACCAAGCAACTTAACCCTACTTATTACTTCTACTGTGGTTGATGTTGTAATGGGCTTCTGGTCTCCCAGTGGAGTCTTATGTGATACCAAGATAATCAGCAGGCCTACTGATCACTAGTGGAGTCTTTAAATCATTTAGGAATTATGGAGTCGCTAGGTGGAGGGTTTAGGATGTTTTTGGAGGGTACATTGTCCACCATAGTGCTTATGAGATGCCCCCTTTTAGGGATATCTTTTAAACACAACAAACTCTAACCAGAGATTGACTGGGAGGGCATTCACTAGATATGTCACCTCTAAAAGAGTGTGAGATCTAGAGGCTACCTGGCCCTTTCCATACTCTGTCTAAGAGTGTGGGAGAACACAACAAATGGTGTAGAGGTTGATATGTGAATAAGAACGTTTGACTACCAACCTAACCAGAGTTTCTAGGTTTCTGAGGCTCTTATGATGTAGTGAGGTGAGAAATATTCAGATTCCCTAGTGGAGTCACCATTATGTTGGGGACAACGATGGGAGATAGACAAATATTATCAGTTATGTGCTCTCAGATTTTTTCCTCAGCGGAGTCGCCATTATGTTGGGGTTCCCATGTTTTGGCCAGACTGGCAAGACCAAAAGATGAGACAACATCAAACCACTTTCAAACCTCAGGATCTAGCCCTCCTGGGTCCAGAGAGGGATCTCTCTATTATATGTCAAAGTATATGTCTTTGAATCTTGGTGTTAAGATGTTAGGCTAGTTATAAGGCTCAGGGTTTGTTTGTTGGATTGTTTGTTTGGTTGCTGGTTATCAGGAGAGAAGGGTTCAATGTAAGACAAGGATGAGAAAAGAGGAATAAGGCAGAGGTGAAGTATTCGAGGGAGCATTGAAAACCATTGGGAAATGGAGTTAGAAAAGGATTTTCTTGCTACTCAGTAGGCAGGCTTTCAATTGGGCTAGTCATCTAAAATGTTGGATCATAAAGATGATAGTGTGGTATGGAATGGTAGAAAAGGAGGAAACAACACAGATTAGAATAGAATTTAAAGACCAGTTGGTCGCACAAGGATCCTAGTGGATAGGGCTAACTCTAATCCCTAGTGTTCCTAAATCTTCCAGCTAAATCCCAACCAAAACAGCTAAGAAAAGATTTATTCAATTCATACATCAGAGAGCAGGAAATAACATCCACTACACTGGTTAAATTAACTGAAATAAATTTTTAGATAACACATTCAGAAGAAAAAACATCAATGGCAAGGAGAGTAGAAACATAGGGTACCTAACAAGGGTAAATCCTATGCCAATATTCTGATGCAAGCCAGTGGAAACGAAATGAAATGAATTAAAACACAGAGATAGGAAAACATCACTGCTCCTTTAGATCAGGATCCAAAGAAATGTGCTTGTCATATTAAATAGCAATACCTATCAGGTACAACATTGCCAATAGCTGAATACTCAGTCTGAAATCATATTCCTCAGCCTATCTTACAACTTTACACAGAGACTGTGTCTCAAAAGAAACTACTTTCAATTCTCTGATAACTAATCAACAACGTTTACAATGAGTTTCTCCATGAATTTATAGCTCCAGTGGAGCAGAGAAGGTAGGTGAAAAACTAAATGCAACATTAAAAAATTAGGAGAGGAAGACAGCCGAAGCCCATTCTGTATAAATTATGTTCATTGATCTCTGGTGTTCTTTGGATGAAGATGTGGGTTTCGTCCAGGCTTCCATTTACTTCGATATGTCTCTGATGTACTTGGCTGCAGCACTTTGTAGTACTTCTGGTGAATTAAACAAACACGTAGACTATGGACGCTAAGATCTGCCACACACTGCAACAAATGCTTCTGATAGTCCAGGATTGCTATAGGGGGGAAACTTCACTTGGACACCACGTAGATTGAAATAATAAAGTGTAACGTGTCCTGGCTTAGAAAGAAACATTCTGCTGATTTGAAACTCTGATTACATTGTTTTTTGCACGCCGGACCTCCTCTGTGATCCTCAAGATTTTCGATTCTAGTACTCTGCCTTTAGAACTCTAAACTAAGGCTTAAAATCCTCAATACCGAATGTTGAAATCCTTGATCATTATCTGGTATTTCCTCGTCGCTTCATAAATGCCTCAATCTACAAAATCTGGGTTTTAATGGCGCTGGATAGGTTTTTCGTGGAGATTGAAGTGTCCTTGGATAACATTTATGCCACCGCTGCCTTTTAGGGCATTTTCATTGTAGTACCAGCTTCCAAATTCGACTTTCTCTGCACAACACGCCATTACAATAGTACATATGAACCATGGCGGTTTTTTGCCTCTTTAAAAACCTGCAAAATACGAAAAAAAGTTAAGAAAACAATGAATGCGGGTGGTGGATGCAGTGCGGATGATGAAAATGGCCACGCAACAGGTGAAATGGTGAACAGTGCCGTGGAAGACTCGCAGTGTGGTGGAAACAGTGGGGACTATAGTTGGAAGGTGGCGCGGACGGAGAAATAAATGAAAAACCTTTGAACTCGACCTTTGACTGGAATATATAAAAGGACGGGCGACAATGTGACAAAACACGTGGACAGACGACGTGGCGGGACGAGGTTACGGTGGGACTGAGAATAAATTTGGGTCGTCTGATCTCGGGAGGAGATCAATGGTGGACAACACGTCAGAGGGAGATGGACAGTGGGCCCGCGGTACGGATGATTCTGATTAACCCGCGCGCAACTTCTTGGAGCGACGACTGTTGGATGGGCGATTGCAGATCTAAAGGCGCACAGTGGTATCCCTCTGTATCCTGTGCCGATCGTTAACACGCGATGAGCAGGTGGTTTTCCAGCCATACTAGTGCCACGCATCAGATGATGTATGGAATTGCTGGCCGATTGGAATTTACCGCCTACCTTCGAAAGGCGGTGTGATAGAAACCGATGGTTTTGAACAATGAGCAGGTTCAGGGACCTCAGGCGGTAGGTGCATTCTGGACCGTAGATCTTCGGGTAAATGAATGGTGGATCTTTAATCGGGCAGTGAACAGTTTGAATGATGGATGTTGCAGTGGTGGCGATCGCCATCCATTCTGTTTAGATCAACGACTGTAAACGCGCCCAATGAGCATATGAAATAAGCGCTCTCCGCCTTGGTGCCTCGGCATTGTTGGGTGTGGAGCCTGATTATCTTGTTTACTTTGTATCACAGCATTGGACCCATGTACCTTAAAAATGGGCGGCAACGCCGTCCGAAATTAATCGCTGTCATGGGGGGTCTAGGGCGGGCGGCAGCGCTTTTCGGAGCCACCCCCTGGCAGGGGTTCGGGGGCAGCGCCCCTGAAGCTAAAAACAGATGTAAAATTGCCTTGTAAAAGTATAGTAATTTCTAGTCAATCTGGGTCGTTCATTAGGCAAATGATCTGACGGTAGAAGTTATGTTTAGATTAGGGTTTTTTTCCCTAGAAGGAAACCCCCTTGTATATATGAGGGCATTGTATTGCGGCTGTGTATTATGAGTGTATTCTCAGAGCGAGAAACAGAGAGGGAGACTGTGAGAGAGAACAGAGGATATTACAGCGGATCTGCTGTAGGTTTTGTCTCTTCATTTTTTGTTGGATAATATAAAGGAAGGACTGGCTGTTCGGGGTGGACGTAGCCCAAACTGGGTGAACCACATATATCTGTGTCTCTCTGGTTTTATGTGTTTAGTGTGCTTGTATTTTCCGCATATTTTATGTGTTTCATTGCTCTGTAATATTTAATTTTATAAGAACTGGTATCAAAGCCGAAGGTATATTTGGCTGATAAACTCGTAGGAAAAAAAAAGGGTTCTTGGTTCGAGTGGGAGCAATGGCGAACGATGGTAAGTTTAGGGTCGAGAAATTTAACGGCCAAAACTTTGCGCTGTGGAAGATGCAGATGGAAGATTATCTGTATCAGAAAGATCTGTACCTACCATTGAGTGGAAAAACAAAGAAGCCGATGACCATGACAGACGCGGAATGGAACATTCTCGATAGAAAGGCACTCGGAACAGTACGGTTGTGTCTTGCGGTGTCAGTCACCTTCAATATTTCGAAGGAAACAACAACAGAGGGTTTGATGCAGACGTTGGCGAAACTGTATGAAAAGCCCTCGGCCTCAAACAAGGTATTTCTTATGAAACGAATATTTAATATGAAGATGTCGGAAGGTGGATCTGTTGCAGACCATTTAAATGAATTTAATACAGTTACCAGTCAGCTAAGTTCTGTAGGGGTAAACTTTGATGATGAAGTTAGAGCTTTGTTATTCTTGTGCTCATTGCCAGAGAGTTGGAATGGTTTAGTAATGGCCATTAGTAACTCTATCTCTGGATCTAGTACTTTAAAGTTTGATGATGTTGTTGGTGCTATCCTTAGCGAGGAAATGCGATGGAAAAGCTCCGGTGAGACATCGGGTAATTCTTTGAGTGCAAAGTCTAGGGGAAGAAGAATGGAAAGAGGAAAGAGCTCGGGATATTGCAGTAAATCAAGGAAAGGAAGATCCAAGTCTAGATCGGGGATAGTGTGCTGGAAATGTAGAAAGAAAGGACACCTAAAGAAAGACTGTAGATCTCGGAAGGGAAAAGAAGGAGACACACAGCAAGAAAACAATCATGAAGCAAATGTGACAGGTGATGTGTTACAAGATGCTTTGATTCTTTCTTTCGAAAATGTTACTGATTCTTGGGTTGTAGATTCGGGGGCTTCATTCCATGCCACACCTGATAAGAAATATTTTCATGACTATGTTCAAGGAGATTTTGGACAAGTTCGTTTGGGTGATGATAAACCCTGTAAAATTGTTGGAATGGGTAAAGTTCTTGTAAAACAATAGAATAGAAACCAATGGCTACTAAAGGAGGTAAGGCATGTTCCAGATCTGAAGAAAAATCTGATTTCAACAGGGCAGTTAGGCAGTGAAGGTTGTGTGACAACTTTCACAGATAAAACTTGGAAGGTCACCAAAGGAGCCCTGGTAATAGCAAAAGGCAAAAAGGTTGGTACATTGTATTTATGCAATGGTATTTCTAACTCTGTTAATGCTTTAACTTCCAAAGGAGAAGATGCAGCATTATGGCATCATAGGCTCAGACACATGAGTGAGAAGGGGATGAAGATTCTTCACTCAAGAAATTTGTTGCCAGGATTGAAGAATGTTAATTTGGATTTATGTGAAAATTGAATTTATGGAAAACAAAAGAGAGTCAGATTTCTCAGAGTTGGGAAAGAAAAGAAGAGCGAAAAATTGGAGCTTGTGCATACAGATGTATGGGGACTTGCTTAGGTATCATCTCTCGGTGACTCTCGCTATTATGTTACGTTTATTGATGATGAACCTAGAAAAACTTGGATTTATTGTATTCAAAATAAATCTGATGTATTTGATACTTTCAAGAAATGGAAAGCCTTGGTTGAGATTGAGACGGGAAAGAAGTTGAAGTGTCTCAGATTAGACAATGGAGGTGAATATTGTAGCAAAGAGTTTGATAGGTACTATTCAGAGCATGGAATTTGTAGAGAGAAGACAGTTCCAAGAACACCACAAGAAAATGGTGTGTCAGAAAGGATGAACAGAACAATCATGGAGCGTGCAAGGTGCATGAGATTGCATGCGGGATTGCCTTTACAATTTTGGGCAGATGCTGTAGATACTGTTGTTTATCTAATAAACAGAGGGCCTTCAATTTCCTTGGATGGTGGTATTCCAGAGGAAGCATGGACAGGTAAAAAGGTAAACTACTCTTTTTTAAAGCCTTTTGGTTATGAGGCCTTTGTCCATATTAATAAAGAAAATAGAACAAAGCTTGAGGCAAAATCAAAGAAATGTACCTTTATTGGATATGGTGTTAATGATTTTGGTTATCTCTTATATGATTATGAAAATCACAAAATCATTAGGAGCGGAGATGTAATATTCAATGAAAAGGTCTTGTATAAGAATCAGTTGCAGGAAAAGAAACAGGAAAAAGAAAGCAAGGAATACACGGTTCTTGATGAGATAACTGAAAAAGTAAAGGTGCCTGAAAATAATAATAATCAACAACCATAGTAGCAGCAACCACCACAACAGCAACAGGCACCTCAAACACCTGAAAGTGGTGTTAGAAGATCTACCAGGATAAGTAGACCCCTTGAACGATACTCTCCTTAATTATATTATTTATTGTTGACTCATTATGGTGAACCCGAACGTTATGAAGAAGAAATGCAGGTTGAAAGCAGGAAGAAGTGGGAGCTAGCCATGGATGAAGAGATGGACTCCTTAATGCATAACCAAACTTGGGACTTAGTCAGGTTGCCTGCGGGTAAAACTACATTGCAGAATAAATGGGTTTATAGGCTGAAGGAAGAAGATGGAGGAAAACAAAGGTACAAAGCTAGACTTGTGGTGAAGGGGTTTGCACAGAAGAAAGGTATTGATTTTGATGAAATATTTTCTCCTGTTGTTAAAATGAATTCAATCAGAACTGTTTTAAGTCTTGTAGCAACGGAAGATTTACATCTTGAACAGTTAGATGTAAAGACAACATTTCTCCATGGAGATTTGGAGGAAGAGATATACATGCAACAACCAAAAGGATATGAGGTAAAAGGGAAAGAAAAATTGGTGTGCAGGTTAAAGAAGAGCTTGTATGGCTTAAAACAGGCCCCAAGGCAGTGGTATCTAAAATTTGACAGGTTTATGTCTGAACAAGGTTATACTAGATGTCACTCTGATCATTGTGTTTATCTAAAAAGGCAAAATGATGGCAGCTATATTATACTATTATTGTATGTAGATGACATGCTTGTTGTAGGGTCTAACATGCAGGAAATAAATGTGCTCAAAAGAAAATTGGAAAATTCATTTGCAATGAAGGATTTGGGAGCTGCAAAACAAATCTTTGATATGAGGATAACTAGAGATAGGAAAAATCGCAAATTAACACTGTCTCAAAATGAGTACATAGAAAAGGTGTTGAAAAGATTTAATATGCAGAATGCAAAACTAGTTAGTACACCTTTTGCTAGCCATTTCAAACTTAGTAAGGAGATGTGCCCAAAGACCCAAGAAGACATGGATTATATGTCTAAAGTTCCATATGCATCAGCGGTTGGAAGCTTAATGTATGCAATGGTCTGCACAAGGCCTGATATTGCACATGCAGTGGGAGTTGTAAGCAGGTACATGAATAATCCAGGAAAAGAACATTGGATGGCGGTAAAATGGATTCTCAGATATTTGAGAGGTACCACAAATCAAGCATTATGCTTTGGTGGTTCAAACATTGCTCTACAGGGATATGTTGATGCAGATATGGCAGGTGACAGAGATAACAGGAGGAGCACTACAGGATATGTATTTACTGTAGGTGGAACAGCTGTCATTTGGGTTTCAAAAATCCAAAGTGTTGTTGCACTTTCAACAACAGAAGCCGAGTATGTTGCTGCTATAGAGGCTAGTAAAGAAATGATTTGGTTACAAAGGTTTATGGATGAATTGGGTAAGAAGCATGATATGGGCACACTATACAGTGATATCCAAAGTGCTATTCATCTTGCAAAGAACTCAACATTTCATTCCAGGACTAAACACATACATCTCAAGTACCATTTCATACGGTCAGTATTGGAAGATGGAGAGTTGAAGCTGGAAAAGATACACACTAGCGAGAATCCTGCAGATATGCTAACAAAAGTTGTAACCAGGGAGAAACTGAGAACATGCTCAGTTTCAATTGGTCTTCAAGGATGACGATGAAGATGAGAAATAGCCAGGTCCAAAGAGGAGTCATTGTCCAGCAAATAAAGCAGCGGTGGAGTTGCTACAATCAGTCTCCAAGTGGGAGATTGTTGGGTGTGGAGCCTGATTATCTTGTTTACTTTGTATCACAGCATTGGACCCCTGCACCTTAAAAAGGGGCGGCAACGCCGCCCGAAATTAATCGCTGCCATGGGGGGTCCAGGGGGGCCGGCAGCGCTTTTCGGAGCCCCCCACTGGCGGGGGTTCGGGGGCAGCGCCCCCGAAGCTAAATAAAGATGTAAAATTGCCTTGTAAAAGTATAGTAATTTCTAGTCAATCTGGGCCGTTCATTAGGCAAATGATCTGACGGTAGAAGTTATGTTTAGATTAGGGTTTTTTGCCCTAGAAGGCAACCCCCTTGTATATATGAGGGCATTGTATTGCGACTGTGTATTATGAGTGTATTCTCGGAGCAAGAAATAGAGAGGGAGACTGTGAGAGAGAACAGAGGATATTACAGCGGATCTGCTGTAGGTTTTGTCTCTTCATTTTTGTTGCATAATATAAAGGAAGGACTGGCTGTTCGGGGGTAGCCCAAACTGGGTGAACCACGTATATCTGTGTCTCTCTGGTTTTATGTGTTTAGTGTGCTTGTATTTTCCGCATATTTTATGTGTTTCATTGCTCTGTAATATTTAATTTTCTAACAGGCATGGCCCTGGGTCATGTGGAGGGAAATGTACAGGGGGCTAAGCTGAAAGGGGCTAAGGCCCAATTACATAGAAAATATGGTTTTTGGCCCATTTCAAATGAAATTAAAAGCCAAAATGGGTAACGATAGAGAGATAAAGGGGTCTCTTGGTTAAACCAAGGGCGGATGCATGGTTTAAAGGGGACTTTGGGAAGATTTAGGGGATTAGAGGGGAATTTGACAAGGAAAAACAAGGGTCAGAGTGGGGGGGTTCTGCAGGGGTTCAAGGGGAAATGAAGGCCTTTTGGAGCACCATTTTTTCCAATCAGAGAGGCTATTTGACATAAGGATAGCAGAGGGAAATAATCAATGAGCAGAGGGCATAAAAGAGGTTTCAAGGATGATGTGTTTGCAGGGGAAATGCATTCCTTGAAAGCTCAGAAAACAACTTAGCCCCCGATTTTGCTTGTCAAAAAATTCATAGGGGGCTAACAGAAGGCGTTGTGTTGCTATTCGAAATTTTGTGGAGGCGTTGTGTTGGCATTGGTGACAGCAATTTTTTGCATTTAAAAGGTTAGTTTTCCTTCTATTCTGTCAATTTAAAGACGATTTTGGGGAAAATCTGTTTTTCTATAGTTTTTTGTGTCCAAAAACTATTTTTTTAAGGTTTTTAGGTTCAAAAACCATAATTTTTTTAATATTTTTTTAGTGAAGAAAATGCAAAAAGAACTAATTTTTTTAGGGTTTTAAGGACAAAAATTTAGAATTTTTTTCTTTTTCTTTTTTAAGACTTATAGATTCATCTAGACAGAAAAATCCATAAAACGACCATGCACATAAAAAAAATAGTAATATTATAACATTCTTTATTTGTTTTTTTTTATCATAAATATATCAGTAGTTTCATTATTTAAAATGTTTTTTTTTTTTGGTTTTTATTTGAGAATTTTTTGATTTTATATTCTATTTTATTTTTATTTTTAATTTTAAATCTTAATTTTATTTTTTTAATTTTAAATCTTCAATCTCTTTTTTTCTTTATTGTTTTGTTATATATCATATATTTTTTAATTTTTTAAATTGTATTGTTATATAGTTTTTTTTTTTTTAAATTTATTGTATTGTTATATTAAAACACATGTTTTTTTTTTAATTTATTATATTGTATTGTTTTTTCTTTTAATTATATGATGTTTAAAAACAAAACATAATTGTTATTTAAATTTTTTTTTTTTAATATATTTGTTATATTTTGATATTTTTAACAAATTTTTTTTTATTAAATAATGTTTTAATAATTATTTATTAATTATATTATATATTAAAAAAAAAAAAAAAACAAAATTAAAAAAAAAAAATTAAAAAAAAATTAAAAAAATAAAAATTAAAAAAAAAAATAAAAAAAAAATGCATGGGGCCTGCCGTAGACCGCGCCCACGGGGCATCGAAGGCCGGCCAGGTTGCGCCACGGGGGCTGCCCATCCGGCCTCAGGGCCCCCGCTGGGCAGGAGGCCGATTCTGGGAATCGACCTCCCACCTAGCGGGGGGCCCTGAGGCCGGCTGAGCAGCCCCCGTGGCGCCGCCCGACCGGCCTCCGGCGTCCCGCAGGCGCGCTCTACGGCAAGCAACATGGTTTTTTTAAAATTTTTTTTTTTAATAATATATATATTATAAATATTGTTTTTAATTTTTAATTTTTTATTTTAATAAAACAATTTTTAAATTTTGTTTTTTAAATTTTGTTTTTTTTAAAATTTGTTTTAATGAAACAATTAAAAATTAATAAAAACATTGTTATCTTTAAAAATAATAAAAAAATTGTTATATAATATAATAAAAACATTGTTATATAATAATTGTTAAAAATATAACAAATAAAAAAAAAAAAAATTATTAAATAACAATTATGTTTTGTTTTTAAACATTATATAATTAAAGAAAAAAACAATACAATATAATAAATAAATAAAAAAAACATTTGTTTTAATATAACAATACAATAAATTAAAAAAAAAAGATGTATAACAATACAATTAAAAAAATAAAAATAAAATAAAATATTATAACATTTGTTTTTAACATTTAAATATTTAAATTTCTTTTTAATTTTTTTTTTTTTTAAATTTAAGTATTAAAACAACATTATAAAAAATTTATAGAAATTTGTAATTTTCAAATATATTAAAAGATTATATAAATTTATAAACTTTTATATTATTTTTTTATAATTTTAAGTTTATAATTTTTTATTTAATTGCTATATAAAGTAAAATAATTATTTATTTATTTTATTTTGTTTATTTTTATTCAATTGCTATGTAATGTAAAATTAAATTTTTTAAATATATTAAAATATTATAAGTTTTTTTAATAAAATCATTATCTTAAAAAAATAAAATTTAATTTTAACATTTGTTATAAATAGTTAGTAATTTTTTTGTTTTTTGTTTTAAATATTAAACAAAAACTAAAGTTTGAAAATAATAGTTTATTTTTTAAAAATTGTTTTAAACAATTTAAACACATTTTTAAATTTTTTATAAAATGTATTCAAAACATATTATATAGATATATATACATATGATTTATAATATTTTGTTTTTAAATGAAAAATTTTATAGTTAATTTTACTGCTTTAATTTCAAGCTATTTAGTTTTAGAAATAAATTTTGTTTATTAAATTTATTTTATCCGCATTATTTTTCCATTAACACACACACACACACACACACACACACACACACACACACACACATATATATATATCAGGAAAATGGCATCAAAAAAGATTTCTATGAATGTTTCTACACCTAGGGCAGCAACTCCCAAATCTACAGTTGCAGCTCCATGCACTATGGATAGAACTCCCAAATCTAAAGTTGCAGCTGGACGCACTATGGACATTGTTGGACGCAATAAGGACATTGTTGCACACACTAATAAAAGTCAAGAAAGTGGGGCACCAGGTTCATTAAATCTTATTTCTAATTGGAAGAACACCGAGGAAATAGATAAAACTGATTTCTCATGGTATCTTGAAGACAGTGAAACAGAGGCTAATATACACATCTATCTGATTTGTGGTATGATTGATTTAAATGAGCCATATGATGTGATGGGCAGAGTACGAGACATATGTATGGTCCCGAATACAAACACTATTTATGTTCTTGCAAGGAAGGCTCAGAAACGTGAGAAGGTTAGATATCGTCTATCAATCGTCAAGTATGACACAAATGAAATATCTTCAAAATTTTCTGAAGAAATATCAAGAAACATTGCAAATAACATTGTAAGTATGCTTATTTTTATTTCCTCTATGCATTATTGTAAGGATGATTCAATTTTTTATAAATTATTGATCATTGACATGTTTTATTTTGTTTCATAGGATTTTGTTCCAAGTCTTTCAAACATGTTTGAAGGTATTTATATGTTGGTGCCAAATGTTATGGATGTGATCAACACTTTCCACAAAGACAAAGCAGAGGAAAGGAGATTGAAGCAAAGAGCAATAGCTCGTGACACTGCAATAGTACAAAGAGGGGATCAACCAAGAGTCACTAAGGTGGGTTAATCTAGTAAACTTAAACATGTTTCTTTGAAGGTGTCGAACATGAAACAGAAAATTATGATAGAATTAGTTAGTATGAGATTAGAAATGTTGTGCAAAAGGAGAAAACGGATCAGACACCAAAAAGAAAAATCGCCAAAGATGTCTCTCTTTTACCTCATGAAGGAGAGCTTGTTTATAAAAAAACTGATATGTTATCCAATAAGACTAGGAAATCAATTATTGGTGAACCTGTAAAGGTCATGAGCAGCAGTGAAGAACAAACTGAAAGCTCTCACGGAAGCAGAAAAATCAAAACACCAGGTGCTGAGTTAGAGGATGGCATTATTAAAACAAAACAAAATGCTATTCGAGAAGAGTTGAGGAAAAATAAATTAATTCTTGGTGGCCAAACATTTGAGCTTAATGTTAACCAATTTTATAGCCCAAATGAAGGAAAATCTCAATATCAAATTAGAAAGTCCCATCACCTACATGTACATAATATGAAAACATTGTTCAGGTTCAATCCATATACGCATGTGGTGGATTATGTGGTTCTTGTCGATCCACGTCAGGTTCCCAACAAACAAGCATTTGACAAGACAAAATGTTTTGATTATAAATATTATGTAATTGGAAGGAACCATTTGATAGAGGCTAAGAGATAATTGATTGTAAAATATCCCAATAAATATCTTTTTCAAATAGTGAAATGCATCATTTACGCTAGCTTAACAGAAAAAGAATCAAATTTATTGACATGGAATCATAATGCAGATAATGAGTACAGAATGAAAATGACTTTCATCCAAAGGGTCAGATTTATTAATAATGAATTCATAGAAAAATGTGGTGGGGATAAGACACAAGTTAGTGTAGCATTTCGAAATGAATGTTTAATGGAAACATGTTATCAAATTGATGAAAAAAAATAAAAAGATGGAAAATTGAATACAAATTTCTTCAGAGGCACAAATAACATTTTTCAGTTGGCATTTAGAATTGGGGAGGTGTGGGATTTGATTGATGAGATTTTTGATCGGTGGGAGAATATTTCCAGAAAAAATCAGAAGGTTAAAAAGAGTTAACCCATAATATGTACCAACAATAAGGCGAGTCCTGAAATGAAGCAGCTTCCAGAGGATATGACTATCACACCTTGGAGAACAATGCAAGGTGTGAAGGATGATAAATTAGTCAAATCAGTATTGGCCCGTGTGATGTCGAGTGATTTATCAATGGAAGAAATGTGTGCAGAATTTCAAAAGTAAGTTTCTTGAATTATTTTTTATTTTTCTTTCATTATAATTTTCTTTTAAATAAAACATAATGATGTTGGTAGAATTTGTTATACATGTTAGTATATTAACGCTTTTAACTTGATTTATTCAGTCAGAAATTTTTTATGAAAATACAAGAAAACATGGTTAAAATGTTGAATGAAGACAGTTGGGATGATGTTGTACGCAACTACCCAGAAGCAAGTTCTACATCAACACTAAATGAGTTTTATATTGCATTCAATAAGGTATGTTGATTTATAAATTCATTTTATTCATATTTAAACTATTTTTATTTTATTACTTATATATGTGTATGTGTGTGTGTGTGTGTGTGTGTGTGTCATTAAAGATGTCAAAGAAGGATGTAAATGGAGTACCAGATACTTTCAAAAGCTTTATTGAAAAAATTAAGATGGAGAACATGAGAAGGAAGCGTCTTATGAATATTGAACTTGATCCTACTCTTAATCAGTACATTTGGAATGGGCTCGACAGTGTCCAATATCAAATAATACAAGGTGACTGTGAAAACATTTCATCACTAATACCTAAAAGGGAATATGGCCTAGTTATTGCAAATGTTCCTCATGGTTTCAATTTCCCAGACATTGAATATGATAGAGAACCATATATTTATCAAGCTTTTAGTAAAGTGGTTACGGGTTTTCAAGAAGTGACAACATCACCACTCTGGCGATTTGTGACATTTCATTCAGATACACAGTTTCCAATTTTATTAACAAGCTTCAAGGGTAAAGAAAACTCAAGGATGCAACTTAGATGGTAAGACTTTGAAATTGTATGTTTGATTCCTCCTAAATTTTTTTATTCATGTAAAATTTAATTGAACTTTTACTATGTTATGTTACAGGAAAAATTCAAATACTGTTTCTTCCGAAGATCAACCTATTATAAATGATTGTGATTTCATCCATGTTGAATGTTGGACAAAAGACGATAACTATAAGCATATTATTATGAATCGAGTACATGGGAAGAGTCATAGTCAAGTATTGGTTTATGATGCAGTTGTAAGAAAACTAACATATGAGGATAAATATGCAAAAGGAGATATAGTTAACATTTATCAAAAACCACAAGCATTGATTAACTATCTTATAGATCTATGTTCAAATGAAGGAGAATGGGTTTTGGATTTATTCTCAGGTTCAAGTAAGTTTTATTATACAAATTTAAATTTAAATATTGTCTTTTTTACTTTTTATGTCTCCATACTAATTTTCTTACTTGTTTTTTTTGTGCTTGATGATTAGGTACAACACTAGCATGTTGCCTACTACAAAGGAAGAAATTGCATTGCAATTGAGAAAGACCCAGTTCAATGCAAATTTATTCAACAAAGAATTAACGCTCTTAAATTCCTTCCCGATGTGAATCAAGAAGTTGGTTTGAGGAAAGGATATTTTAAGGAATCACGTGTGGCAAAAAAAGCAAAGGAACCTCAACCACCATTATATGGAATGATTGGAAAGGGACACTTTGGAAGATTTGCTGACATGAAAGATCCATTAGAAGACGACAATGATCAAAATGAAGAAGAAAATGTTGCAGAAGAAGCCATCAATGTTGTTCTAGATGATGTTGAAGATGTATTAGTTGATATTGTTGATGATGATTAAGTTATGCTTGCAAACAAAGCTTATTTTTTAGAACTATTAATTAGTTTTACTTGTAATGTTTAGACTTTGATATTTTATGAGAACAACCCATATTTTTTGCAAAAAAAATGTGATTGCTATTATTTTTTGACGCAAAATTCAATAAAAATGTTATTTTCTTAATTTTTTTTGTTAATATTCTCCCAAAAAATTAGTTTATTTAACATGTTTTTTCCAACAAAAATTCTATAAAAGTGCATTTTTTGCATTGTATTTATATTGAAAAATTGTATTTTTTTGTCATATGGTTCAAAATATTGGTTTTTTAGCGACAATTATTTGATGTGCATTGAAAAATTATTTAACAATACATAAAAATGTAGAAAATATAAACTTTAGAATATTGACCCTTTTTCCATCTTTTATCTATGTGAAAAAGTGAAGATATCATTACAAGTTTTTATTTAAAAAAAATGTTATTTTTTTATTTTTAAAACACAAGTACATAAATGCACTTAAAAATAAACATCTCACGGAAGAAGAAGACATTACCAAATTTATAGTTTCAAAATCAATCCTATAAAAAAGCGTTGGTGATGATACACCACCACTATTCAAAATCGACATATAAAAAATATATATATATATGAATTAATTAATTAAAAAAAAATATGAAAAAAACTTAAAGTGCCAAAAACATGCTCAAAGTTTTTTTTCATGATTCTGCATTGCCACTTTTTCAAAATTAGGTGTTTTTTCTTGATACTTCAAAAAGTAGGTAACAATGAGGTTACCTATTTCATCGGTAACATTGTTAAAGGCGTGCATTTTTTTTCGAATTACATAAGTCTCGTTTGAAAAAAAAAATTGTTTAAAGTGATTCCAAGGGAATATTTTAGAATTTTGATCAGTATTGGGTTCTATAATGCCACCAAAAAATAATTCCATACCCATTAAGCCCTCAAAAAGCTATATTATGACGCATGAAGAGGAATAATTGCAGTATGAGATATCAAAATTACGGTACCAAGTGCAACAAATTTCGATCTTACGAAGAGAAACCAAAGATGACATAGACGGTTTAAAAGAAAAAATGGAGGCTAAGTTGGATGGTTTGAAAGATCAAATAATAGCCAATATGGATGATAAATTAGTGGAAGATCACATCGAGCATCAACAACAAGTTCTCCAACTCTCAAAGGATAACCTAACTTTGGTGCAGAATCTAATGAAACAATAGGAAGATCAACATCACAACGAAAGAATTTCTGAAGCAGTCACAGAAACAAGAACTCGACAAGTACGATCAATTTCAGAGTATCTCAGCAAGTGGAAGAAATTTCCTGTAGAATATTCCACATGGGAGGATGAGAATTTTATATATAAGCATCAAGAAATAATCAAGCGTTGAGGACAACACTTTTTTGAAGGAGAGGGGCATGTTAAGTCCCTATATTAATAGTGTAGTCCCTTATTATGTTAGTGTAGCCATCCTTATTGTTATTGTTGTACCCCTGTAACCCCCATATTTTTATTATTGTGCCCTTACATTATTATTGTTAGGTTGGCTAGGATTAGATTGTGGCCCCACTAGGATTAGATTGTGGCCGCATGGACTCCTATATATAGAAAGGAGGTTTTTTCATTTACGTCATCCAAGAAATGTTCATTCATGTAATGTATTGGAGGTTGCCCCCTCGAAGTGGCTTATTTCTAAGGCGTTGATATATCTTTTCTTCTCTTTTTGGAGCTGGTTTCACAACACATTGGATGGAATTTATATTTTATAATAAATGCCTATTCAGTCCGAAGTATCTGAAGAAAGTGTATCATCATCCCTACAATTTTCTCGTGTATTGACCCAATATTAGATTAAAAAACTGGGAATAAATAATTTTGAGCTTCCACTACCCACTCATCGAAGAAAATTCCTTACCTCATCGACTAAATATTCTACTAATTAGATTACATAATTTTCCCCACCTCACACTCCTTTATTATATCCTTTAAATCCTTCTCTACCTTCTTACCATTGGATAAATATTTCCACTCACATTCCTCTGACACAATCAACTGGTGCTACAATAGGCAGTAGCACTACAGGGGAAAATTATTCATCCACACAATCATCTTCAGCCTCTAGATCATTTGCATCTTCCTCTATTCCTATAAACCACAGAATTTCAAATAAACCTTGGACTAACCCAGGGGAAGTCAAAATGGCACCACCACTCCATGCTCTACCTAAAAATCCAGAGATATGGTTACGAAAGTATAATCCTGATGATGGACTGTCTGCTGAGCAACACCTTCATAATTTCATGTTGGCTATCAACCTTAATGGGGTCATATAAGAGGATTGTGTAGTAATAATATTTCCTTATAATTTCGATGGATCCGCAAGGTCATGGTATTTATCAATAACACCAGGTTCAATTAATGATTGGAATACATTTGAAGAACAATTTTGACAAAATTTGGATAGGATCGCATAACAAATACTTTAATTAATTATCAATATAATCTCAAAGCTAATACAAATGAGAATATCAAATATTTTAATTCTAGATTCAATCATTTTTTAAACAAAATTCTTGATACTTCTAAGCTTGGTGATGATGCGCAGATCAAATGGTATATCTCTTCTCTTTCTTCTAATATTTCAATATTCATAAACAAATATAATAAGACAATTTTTCTCGAGAATATGAAAGAATCTATATCTTTCGAGAAGATAATTCCTGCTTTGGAAAAGAAGAATGCTCTCAAAGAAAGAAAGAAAAATAAGGTCCCTTTCAAAGATGAATCTAAAAAGAAAGCTCCCAAATATCCTTTCAATTTGGAAGGATTACAAGAGGTCCTCATAAAAATTTCTAATGAAATGGTATAGATAATAAAAAAAGTCATTGAATCTTCAAAAAGGCCTTTTCGTTCTGTTAAAAAGACTCAACCATCACAGTCTCAACCTTGTGCCATTATATCAAATGAAAAATCTGATCAAGAAGAAGAAGAAGAAGAAGATTCAGCCTTATCCATTAAAGAATCACAAGAGGAAGAATTCGCTGAAGCACATGGATTATGGGGTTTCATTTTAACCACTTCAGAGAATGAAGAGTGTTGGCTTGAGGGGTCTTGACCCAAGTTCAGAGTTAAGGTTAACCAACAAAACCCTCTTACTACTGGCCCTTTTAGCAGTGACCTACTTGTGCAAGGCAAAGTATCACCTGAAGAAGTATGGGGCGAGTGCTAAAACCAGGTTTCCACACCCTGAGAGAGAATTAAATGATGTGTGTGTCCTCATATCTGAAACAAATGTGATCTGACCTTCGCAAAAGAAGCCCTAACTAGGCAGGTTTAGGTCAATTTACATAGGTTATCCTGGGCGTGCACCAACACAGATTCCACAAACCTTTCAATGGTCCTTAATAAATATCATTTAAGTTCAACAGAAAAAAATACATTTATTTATAATTCATCTAAGGAAGAGGATAGTTGCGCAACTGATCCAAACACAGATAACACAGTAAATAGAAATAACATGTAGAAATAGATCATAAATCATAATACAAATGCATTTGATATTCAAATTTCTTCCAATGCGTTCCTTTAGTCATTCACAATTCATATCTTCCTTACAATACTTTTGTTCTACCTACACACACAGCCAGTGGGTTCTGCACACAACAGTACTAAGTTCTCCATGCAGACAGCCATCAGGAGCCTTATAAACCCAGACAATTTTTCCTTTCAGCTTAGAATATATCAAAACATAGTTCAGACTTCTTACCTGTAATCTATTCATTTTGATCTAGACTCCCATTTATATCTTTAGTCTGCACTCATCTAAGGTGAAAAAACTGTGGTTTGCGGCCCCTAGTTCTACCCTTTTTACAATTACAACTCATGAGGGGCTTTCACTTGACCTGTGATTTTCTTAGCGAGCATGACTTAACTTACAAAAAATACTATATTTGTATCCAAAATTCGGTCATAAGGGACCCTGCTCCAACAGGCCCCCAACATAATCTTGTCACTCGCCCTAAGTCATCATGGTGTTGGGTTCTTCATATCGATTTGAAATTATTCAATGGAAGTATCAAAGGGTGCCAGGATGCCCGCGCTCTGATCAGCTACACTCTAAACATGTCCACCAGCTTCTGCGATGTCAACCCTTCTACGGCTAGGTTGGTGCTTTGATATGTCTGGTTTAAGTTTTTGATAGATGCATCCAGATCCTGCGACAACTCGCATCATCGACTCATGTCTTCATGTGCTTTGTCACAATCTATTTCTTCCTATGCAACTCCTCTACTTCATCGTGCAATATTTTTCTAGTCTACAATCAGGCCATGTGCTGAGCATGTACAAATTTAGACAGAGCCTCCTGGAGGTCTTCGAATGCCTGCTCCTTAGCGCACAATTCTTGAGAGTTTTTCTTGACCAGTGGATCTGTTTTCACAGATGTCCACAGTCCCATTTGTTAGAAAATTATATATTACAGAGAAATGCAACACATAAAATATGCAGAAAACACAAGCACACAAAACACATAAAACCAGAGAGACACAGATATACATGGTTCACCTATTTTGGTCTATGTCCACCCCGAACAGCAAGTCCTTCCTTTCTATTATCCAGCAAAATGAAGATACACAACCTACAATAGATCCACTGTAATATCCTTTGCTCTCTCTCACAGTCTCCCTATCTGTTTCTCACTCGGAGAATCCACATATAACATACATCCGCAATACAATACCCTCATACAAGCGTGGGGTTGCCTTCTAGGGAAAAAAACCCTAAACTAAACATAACTTCTATGATCAGATCATCTGCCTAATGAAAAAACTAGATTGACTAGAAATTACTATAATTTTACAAGGAAATTTTACTTCTGTTTTTAGCTTCGGGGGCGATACCCCTAAAACCCCCTACCAAGGGGGGGCTCCTTAAAGTCATAGTCACCCCCATCTGAACCCCCCAGGCAGTGTTTAATTACAGGTGGCATTTCTGCCCCATTAAGTTACAAGGGTCTAATGGTGTGATACAAAATAAACAAGATAATCAGGCTCCAAACCCAATAATCTCCTTCTTGGAGACTGATTGTAGCAACTCCACTACTGCTTCATTTGCTGGAAAATGATTCCACTTTGGACCTAGTTTTTTCTCATATTCACCATCATACTTGAAGACCAGTTGAAACTGAGCATATTCTCAGTTTTTCCCTGGTTACAACTTTTGTTAGCATATCTGCAGGATTCTGGATAGTGTATATCTTTTCCAGCTTCAACTGACCATCTTCCAACATTGACCGTATGAAATGGTATAACTTGAGTTGTATGTGTTTAGTCCTGGAATGAAATGCTCAGTTCTTTTCAAGATGAATGTCACTTTTTCTATCACTGTATAACATGCCCATATCATGCTTCTTACGCAATTCATCCATAAACCTTTATAACCAAATCATTTCCTTACTAGCTTCTATAGCAACAACATACTCTGCTTCTGTTGTTGAAAGTGCAACAACACTTTAGATTTTTGAAACCCAACTAATAGCTATTCCACCTACAGTAAATGCATACCCTATAGTGCTCCTCCTATTATCTTTGTCACTTGCCATATCTGCATAAACATATCCTTGTAGAGCAATGTTTGAACCACCAACGCATAATTCTTGATTTCTGGTACCTCTCAAATATCTGAGAATCCATTTCACTGCCATCCAATGTTCTTTTCTTGGATTGTTCATGTACCTACTTATAACTCCCACTACATGTGCAATATCAAGCCTTGTGCAGACCATTGCATACATTAAGATTCCAATTTCTGATGCATATGGAACTTTAGACATAAAATCCATTTCTTCTTGGGTCTTGGGGCACATCTGCTTACTAAATTTGAAATGGCTAGCAAAAGGTGTACTAACTTGTTTTTCATTATGCATATTAAACGTTTTCAACACCTTTTGTATGTAATCATTCTGAGACAGTGTTAATTTGTGTTTTTTCCTGTCTCTAGTTATTCTCATACCAAGGATTTGTTATGCAACTCCCAAATCTTTCATTGCAAATGAATTTTCCAATTTTATTTTGAGCACATTTATTTCCTGCATGTTAGACCCTACAACAAGCATGTTATCTACATATAATAAAAATATATTATAGCTTCCATAATTTTTATTTTTCAAATAAACACAATGATCATATTGACATCTAGTATAACCTTGTTCAGACGTAAACTTGTCAAATTTTAGATACCACTACCTTGGAGCCTGTTTTAAGCCATACACGCTCTTCTTTAGCCTGCACGCTAATTCTTCATTCGCTTTAACCCCATATCATTCTGGTTGCTGCATGTAGATCTCTTCCTCCAAATCTCCATGGAGAAATGTTGTCTTTACATCTAACTATTCAAGATGAAAATCTTCCACTACTACAAGACTTAAAATAGCTCTGATTGAAGTCATCTTGACAATAGGAGAAACTATTTCATCAAAATAAATACCTTTCTTCTGTGCAAACCCCTTCACCACAAGTCTAACTTTGTACCTCTGTTTTCCTCCATCTTCTTCCTTCAGTTTGTAAACCCATTTATTCTGAAATGTTGTTTTACCTGCAAGTAACATGACTAATTCCCAACGCTATTTATGTATTAAGGATTCCATCTCTTCCTCCATGGCTAGATCCCACTTCTTCCTCGTTTCAACTTGCATTGCTTCTTCATAACATTCAAGTTCACTAGAATCAATCAACAATAAATAAGATAATGAAGGAGAGTATAGTTCAGGGGTTCTATGTATCCTGGTAGATCTTCTGACACCACTTTCAGGTATTTGAGGTTCTTGTTGCTGTTGTGGTGGTGGTTGTTGTTGTGGCTGTTGATTATTATTATTTTCAGGCACCTTTATGTTTTCTGTGATCTCAACAAGAGCTGTATATTATTTGTTTTCGTTTTCCTGTTTCTTTTCCTGCAACTGATTCTTATACAAGAACTTTTCGTTGAATATTACATCTTTGCTCCTAATGAATTTGTGATTTTCATAATAATATAAGCGATAACCAAAATAATTAACACCATATCCAATAAAGGTACATTTATTTGATTTTTCCTCAAGCTTTTTTCTACTTGACAAACACCTCACAACCAAAAGTCTTTAAAAAAGAGTAGCTTACCTTTTTACCTATCCATGCTTCCTCTGGAATACCACCATCCAAGGAACTTGAAGGCCCTCTGTTTGTTAGATAAACAACAGTATCTACAGCATCTGCCCAACATTGTAAAGGAAATCCTACATGCAATATCATGCACCTTGCACACTCCATGATTGTCCTGTTCATCCTTTCTGACACACCATTTTCTTGTGGTGTTCTTGGAACTATCTTCTCTCTACGAATTCCATGCTCTGAACAGTACCTGTCAAATTCTTTGCTGAAATATTCAGCTCCATTTTCTGATCTGAGACACTTCAACTTCTTTCGTATCTCAATCTCAACCAAAGCTTTCCATTTCTTGAAAGTATCAAATACATTAGATTTATTTTGAATACAATAAATCCAATTTTTTCTAGTTACATCATCAATAAAAGTAACATAATAATGAGAGCCACTGAGTAGGTCCCCATACATCTGTATGCACAAGCTCTAATTTTTCTCTCTTCTTTTATTTCCCAACTCTGAGAAATCTAACTCTCTTCTGTTTTCCATAAATATAATTATCACAAAAATCCAAATCAACATTCTTCAAACCCGACAAAAAATTTATTGAGTGAAGAATCTTCATCCCCTTCTCACTCATGTGTCCAAGCTTATGATGCCATAATACTGCATCTTCTCTTTGGAAGTTAAAGCATTAATAGAGTTAGAAATACCATTGCATAGATACAATGTACCAACCTTTTCGCCTTTTTCTATTACCAGGGCTCCTTTGGTGACCTTCCAAGTTTTATTTGTGAAAGTTGTCACACAACCTTCACTGCCTAACTGCCCTGTTGAAATCATATTTTTCTTCAGATTTGGAACATGCCTTACCTCCTTTAATAGCCATTGGTTTCCATTCTGCTGTTTTACAAGAACCTTACCCATTCCAACAATTTTACAGGGTTTATCATCACCCAAATGGACTTGTCCAAAATATCCTTGAACATAGCGGCATCAGTAACCACCCAGGAATAAGTAACATTTTTGAAAGAAAGAATCAAATCATCTTGTAACACATCACCTATCACATTTTCTTCATGATTGTTTTCTTGATGTGCGTCTCCTTCCTTTCCCTTCCAAGATTTACAGTCTTTCTATAGGTGTCCTTTCTTTTCGAATTTCCAACACACTATCCCTAATTTGGACTTGGATATGCATTTCCTTGATTTACTGCAATATGTTGAGATATTTCCTCTTTCCATTTTCCTTCCCCTAGACTTTGCACTCAAATAATTACCTGATGTTTCACCGGAGCTTTTCTGTTACATTTCCTCGCTAAGGATAGCACCGAAAACATCATAAAACTTTAAAGTACTAGATCCAGAGACAGAGTTACTAATGGCCATAACTAAACCGTTCCAGCTTTCTGGAAATGAGCATAGAAATGATAGAGCCCTAATTTGATCATCAAAGTTTACCCCTACAGAACTTAACTGACTGGTAACTGTATTAAAACCATTTAAATGGTCCGCAATAGATCCACCTTCTGACATCTTCATATTAAATAAAATTTTCATAAGAAATACCTTGTTTGAGGTCGAGGGTTTTTCATATAGTTTCGCCAATGCCTTAATCAAACCCTCTGTTGTTTTTTCCTTTGAAATATTGAAGGCTACCGATGTCGCGAGGCACAACCGTACTGTTCCGAGTGCCTTTCTATCGAGAATATCCCATTCTACATCTTTCATACTAATTGGCTTCTTTGTTTTTCCGCTCAATGGTAGGTACAGATCTTTCTGATACAAATAATATTCCATCTACATCTTCCACAGTGGGAATTTTTGGCCGTTAAATGTTTCGACCTTAAACTTACCATCTTCTGCCATTACTCCCACTCGAACTAGGAACCCTTTTTTCCTACGATTTTATCAGCCAAATAGACCTTCGGCTCTGATACTAGTTGTTAGAAAATTTTATATTACAGAGCAATGCAACACATAAAATATGCAGAAAACAAAATCATACAAAACACATAAAACTAGAGAGACACAGATATACGTGGTTCACCCAGTTTGGGCTTCGTCCACCCTAAATAGCCTGTCCTTCCTTTCCATTATCCAAAAAAATGAAGAGACACAACCTACAACAGAGCCATTCTAATATCCTCTGTTCTCTCTCACACCCTCCCTATCTATTTCTGGCTCAGAGAATACACATAAAACACACAACCACAATACAATACCCTCATACAAGCGAGGGGTTTCCTTCTAGGGAAAAAACCCCTAAACTAAACATAACTTCTATCGTTAGATCATCTGTCTAATGAATTTCCCAGATTGACTAGAAATTAATATACTTTTACAAGGTAATTTTACATCTTCATTTATCTTTGGGGGCACTGCCCATGAAACCCCTCGCTAGTGGGGGGCTCCATAAAGTCATAGTTCCCCCCCCCCCTTAGACCCCCCAATCAACGTTTAATTACGAGCAGTGTTGCTGCCCCATTAAGGTATAGGGGTCAAACGCTGTGATACAAAATAAACAAGATAATTAGGCTCCACACCCAACACCATTGGTTTTACTAGTAGTGCAGAGTCCTTGTCAACGGTTGCAGCAATAATTTTTGATGCTTCCCTCACTAAGGCCACTCGTTGCATGTACACCTCTAGGGAAGTCTCTAGCTGCATCTTAGCTTGTAATGTGATGACCTGTTGCTCAAATTCTGCTTTGACGGTCTGTACTTCTGACCAATAAGCCTTCAGCGCATCTACTAGACTCTCAACTTTTAATTTCGACATGGTTGATGCAGGAATGGACACATTTGGGAGGTCATCGCACAGTCTGTTGATCAAATTATCTAGATTTTATTGCTAAGCTACAATCTCTTGCTGCGCTGCCTAGGCTTGGAATGACTCTTCAGTGTTGGCCGCAAATTTTTTCTCAGCTTCGTTCAACTACTGCTACACACGCGCATCCCTGCACTGCAGATCATCTGTAATAATGTTCTGAATTGCATGTAGATTTCCACTAGGCATCATGGATAAATCTATCCCGACCTCTGGGCAGGTTTGCACCTGCACGTGCAGTTCCAGCTGCTCCAAAGTGACTGTTGCACCCGAGAAGGGGAAGATCATGCTTTCTATTGCGGTGATTGTCATTGTTGTAGGTTGGCTTTCTTGAATTGGCATCACTTGATTCATGCTCATCTATATACTATCAATCTTCAACTGGAGTAACTGCAATCTTGATTGTAATGCTTCAACCGTAGCCCTGTATTTCTCTTCCTTGGCAGTCCATCTGTATTTAGAGGAAGATGCGATTGCATATGTTATCTTTTCCTGGTCATCTTTGGTTAGAGTGACCTCTTCTGTGCCTCCAAATTTGGAGCCTTTCCTCTACTTTCGGGGACCCTTGGGGGTTTTTGAACCATGCTTCGTGCCGCGCAGAGATTCAGTGCTAGTTCCATCCACCCCATAGATGCCTCCAAGGCCTAATCGTCTTCTCTACCAAGATATTTCTCTGTGTGCTTTTCTTCTTCCTACGTTGTATCCATTCCAGTATCATTTTCTGCACGTGTCTCAACATCTTTCTCAGTGCATTGCTCTGCTTATTTTTCTTTATCTCCTAGTGTTGTCTCTTTTCCATAAGTGGATGTTGTAACAGAATGGGTGGAGCTGAGCCCAAATTTCCATGTTTTTGGCAAGGTTGCAATGACCTGGTCAATCTCCACTTTGGTCACCATGAAGGGCAAGTCTTACTAGACCAGATCATTGCGCGTCCTGATCTACACATGGAGCATGGTAACTTGAATGTATGCAATGCTTTTATATTTTTCATTCGTTGTTGGGGATAATATGGGCTGCAAATGTATTGATGCTGCCAATTCGCCTTCAAATAGGACCCAAAATATTTCTCCTTCACTCTCTCAAGGTTGGTTGAATCCAACAAATTGGCATAGCACACCCCCTCACATATGCTAGGTTCCAAATCTAGGAGGAAAACACCCTTTGGAGTCTTCCACACTACCAGTGCAATTAGAAGCAATAACCATGAGTAGAAAAAAATATTTCCTTCTTCTTGTGCCTCACACACATTTTCCATAAACTCTTGGCAGAGGTACTCGGACTAGTTGTAGCTTACCCCCTTCTTGCATTCACCTGCCAACACAATTATATGTGTGGGGGCTATCTCTGGGTGGCACTTGTGCATCAATTTGTAACCTAGGACTAAGGTTCCTAGGTGGACCCCTGTGTCTTCAATCTGCTGCACCAGAAATCCCCGAGCATCCCGTCAAACGTGGTAATATTTTTTCTTCACATCAACCTTGAGCTAGTTGCTCTTCTGAAAACTAGCCATGGGATGGGGCCCCTTCTTAGGTAGGCCGATGATTCGGTGGATCTATCTATTGGAATCCATCCTTAAATCCATAGGAAACCCTCGTGCACTAATTCCAGCAGCTGGAGCATGCACATAGTGGTGATAAGGTACCTCCCGAAGTGAGGGATCCTCAACAGATTGAGAATCCCAGTGTTTCTCAAACCACACACCGACAACATAGGTTCAACCTTCACCACATCATCATGGAGCACGTGATCCAGGTAATTTTCTAGCAGCAACTCAGGGAATTTTTCCTCGTTTTCTAAAGCATAATGGTTGAACTTGACCAATGGGATATTGCCAAAAATATCTTCAATAAGGGAGACGACCTACGAGATCAGTGGCATATGAAGGTAGTCCCGCACCATGTCTATATTATTCAGCATGTGAACAGAGGGTCTGTGTGGCTTGAAATATGGTAGCCGCCATGAGATTGGATGAACCAGAACAACTTCCTCAGTGGCGCTCATCAGTCTCGTCATAGCATCACCCATAGGCGACCTATCCTTTGTAGCTTGGCGTGGGGATGTAACATTCCTATAAGAGGTATGTGGCTTTGAGGATGACCCCTTGGTCATATTTCCCTTTCCCTCAGCTAGCTTAGACATGACTTCTTCAACATCAAGTACCACTTCATGGAGATCATCGGTCCCTGGCTTTGTCGATAGTGTGAGCGACACAAAGTGCTCCTCAGATGGCACACTCTATAGATTAGTGGTCATCATCCTTGGGCGAAAGAAAAATTTTGGGTTACTTACATCATATGCAGGGGTCTCTCAGCCAGAAATATAATGCTTACAAATAGATTTATAGTGAAATTCATAGAGAATCTCATGGCGCAATATACTCATAAATAAAAGGAACCAATTGTGACCCATGCCCTTCCTTTTATAGGCGATCCAAGGTGAAAATGGTTGTATCTCCATTAAATTCAACTTACCTCCATAGAAAAGGTCAAGAATGCCATAAGATCGCTTCATTAAATGTGGAAAACCTGCTCCACCCAATGGTAAAATTGATTTTTCACCCAATTTCATTGTTCCAATGGCTAGTTTCTCCTCTTGCGCATCAATTTTTCTCTCCTGTTGCACCTATCTGTGCATTCCCTCTCTACTGTTCACAGAAAATTGGATTCTTATTCTCTAGCCATACAATCATTTGGTCGGTATAGGATTATCCCTATGTGGATTCAATCGGATTCCATTGAAACACCTAGGAAGATTCTCACCGTGCAACGTATCCAAGTGCATCACACCTCCATCAGTGATTTCCTTCATAATGTATGGCCCCAACCTATATTTCCTGAACTTCCCTGGGTGGTGTGCAAACTGACTGTCATATAACAAGAAGAATTCTTCCTTCGTGAACACCTCCTGTCTGATTTGGATATCATGCAAGTCCTTTTCATGCGCCTTTTGGACTTGCTAATGGAGGTTATCAATGAATTGGTCCTCTTCTAAAGCCACCATTTGCGCAAGACGTTCCTCCATGATGTTAGGCTCAAACATATTAAAGAATGTTGTGATGCGCAGGCTTGGGACGATATACTCCATTGGTATGATTGCTTCTTGCCCATAGACCATCCTAAAAGGTGTTTTTCTAGTCAACTTCTTGCATGTGTTCCTATAAGCCCATAACACAGAAGGGGTGCACACATCCCAATCATTTCAATTTGCATTATAGATCTTTGTGAGTATCGTTTTCTTGAGGGTGATAAAGGGTACTCTTCTGGTGATAGATCTAGAATTCCTCTATCAGAACTTCAATGGTTTCATTAACAAAGTGTTTACCCCTATCACTCATCAGTACCTTCGGACATCCAAACCTAGTCAAAATATGTTCAAAGATGAAATGTGCAGCAGTATCTGTGGTGCAATCCTTGAATTCCTTAGCTTCTGCCCACCTGGTTACATAATATGTGGCAGTGATGATATAGCATGCTCCAGTCTTCTTCCCTGGGGGATTGATAGGTCCAAAAAAAAATATAGCCCTTTTATCAAAGTCCTGCATGGCCATTTTTGGCTGCAGGGGAATTTCACTTTTGCACAAGGGCTTCCCTGTTCTTTGGCATGCATCACAAGCTTGGTAGTATGCATGTGCATCACTGTGTAATGTCAGCCACCATAACCGAGCACAAAAAATATTTTTCACAGTAGCCTTCCCTACATAATGGCCTCTTGCCACCCCTCAATGAGCCTCGGCTAAGATATCCTATCTCTCATGTTCCAACACATATCTTCTTAATACTTCATCTGCTCCTAGCTTGTACAATTGACCATCAATTAGGGTAAAATTAGTTGTGCATGCAAATAAATCCTTCTTTTTCTTCACCGAATATTTAGTAGGCACACTACTAGTGGTCAGAAAGTGGATAATATCAGCCAAGTGCTCATCAACCTCCTTTATAGCAAATATTTTTGCATCAGGTAACCCCTCCTATAGACTAGCTAGTTCTTCCCCATTTTTGATGCGTAACGAATGATCAGGTCCAACATTCAATCTACCAGGATTCACAATTATTTCAGAGTCATATTCCTAAAATAATAGCAACCATCTGCAAATATCCCCCCCCCCAAAACAGGCTTATTCAATAGGTATTTCAAAGAAGAAAGGTCAGTGAACATTTTGAAGTGTCCTCCTAGCATCTAGTGCTTGTATTTTTGCAGAGCATAGGCCATGGCCAATCCTTCCCTTTCTATGGTTGAGTAATTATGCTTTGTACTGGAAATATTCCTACCGGCTAAAGCAACAAGGTGATCAATGTCTCCTTTTCCTGGCTGCGCTAAAATAGCTCCGAGTGCTATACCGGATGCATCTACATGTACATGGAAGACCTTGGACCAATCTAGGAATATCAGAATAGGTGTAGTACCATCTTCCCCTTCAGCAACTCAAATCTCTTTTGACATTCCTCATCCCAGAAAAAGGACACATCCTTCTTCAATAACTTCTCCATAGGTGCAGTGATTAGAGCATAGGTCTAAATGAACTTCCTGTAATATTTGGTGTGCCCTAGGATGGAGCACAATTGTTTTTCATTAGTGGCGACTTCTAGGTTGATGATAGCTGCTATCTTGGCTAGATCTACCATAAATTCTTGCTGGCACACTATATGACCAGACAAAATTCCAAAAGGCACGCATAATATAGATTTATTTAGGTTAAGAGAAATCTGATGCTTCTTACAAGTGTCAAGCATCATGCGCAGGTTTGACACATGCTTATTTACAAACCCAAACACTTTCTAGTCATGAAAATACACCTCCAAGAAATTGTGCATGAATTATTTGAACACAACTAATACTACCCATGAGAAGATCGTAGGTGCATTCCTTAATCCGATAGGCATGACAGTGTATTGGAAAGATCCCAATTTTGTTGCAAAGGTGGTCTTGTTGCGGTCTTCAGGCACAATTCTAATCTGATGGTACCCCAAAAATCGATCAGTAAAATAATAAGCCTCTTTTCCTCCCACATTATCTAGGATCTCATCTTAAAATGGAGTAGGGAAGGGGTCATCCACACATGCATCATTCATCTTGCACATATCTACACAAATTCTTATCTCTCCTTTGGTCTTATTTTCTTGAACAACCATTGGGCTTACCTAATCAGACTGGTCTACAGGCTCAATGATGCCTACAGCCACCATATTTTATTATTCCTATTTTACTTTCTTCTTATACTTGGGATTTAATCGGTATGGTCGCTGCTTGACAAGGCACACATCTGGTTTCAAAGTGATATTCATAATGCCTAAATATCCTAAAATTCCTTTGAGCTTAGAGAAATTTGTACGAAATAGGTCCTAATACTCTCTCAGCAGTTCTGCAACCTTCCCTACTATGTCATCATCCTAGTAATCCCCATTTTTTCCAATTTGGGATGTTATTATATCCCAATGTTGACTTCCTTTAACTTCAAAGGTTTAGTTACATATACTATTCCTAATGAGGGCCCTGAAACTATGCGCTCCCCTTCAGACTCGGGGATGTTGATATTTATTGGATCATCTTCATTATCCTCTATATACAGGCTCCTACAATTGACAATATCTTGCATCTGTGCGTCCCATGATGGCGCAACACATTCTCTTCGAGGCCGGGAGTCATCAAAGATAAGCGCTTCTATATCCTGCAAAGCTTCATCCAATCCCTTCAATACAAAAACCAAGCTAAAGGTTGATAGGAAATTATCGGTCATTGTAATCCAATGGAGAGTCCCTCGGTGTAGCTTTGTTTCCAAATACCAAGTAGTAGTGATTGGTCCCGATGAATGGACAAACATATGAACCCATTCGTTCTAGGAATTTTACTTCAAAACCTCCATCGACATGCCCAAGTACTTGCATGGGTCTCCTGGACCATAAAAAATCTCATTTGGTGGGGTAGCGGGTGGCTCGAAGTGCAACTTCATCATTTTGCTATATTCCTCTGTAATGTTCCAAATCTGTAACTCAACAATGAATAAGATGTATAACGATCTTGTTATGATGAATAAGATTTAAATATACATAAGAAACACATAGACATCATTTTTAGCTACAACATTAACTTGTACTTCGTTTCATGATCTATAAAGTGGGGAAAAAGGGTATTTTATGCCTTAAAAAGGTTTTTTTAAGAAATGAGCATAACAATAAGCAAGGGAAACAGCTGGATATGATATCGTAGGTCATGAGGGACCTAAAATCCGAATTTCAGCTCAAAATAATGCTTCTAGATATGTTAAACAACTCCTCCTTTCCCGACTAGGCTAAAAAACCTTGATTTCCCATGACTTGCTAAATAGAAATTTATAAATACCGTTAGAGCGTAATTAACAAGAGGGTTTCTATATATAATGATGGAGGAAGTATGATATGAAGCTTATATTATTCAAATAACAGAGAAATGGAGGTTTGACCTCTTTTACATCAAGAAAAAGACACCCGACAAGGGTTTCCAGCAATATACATGTACAAAAGGTAGAACTGCAGAAAATAACGTAGTCTACAACAACTCTAAATTAAACATTATTGAATATGCCATATCAGAGCTGAATAATACAGTAAATGGCCAAAGGCCTCTCTAATGGGACTCCCGGAGGGAAATAAGCACCTCCTCCTCAAGACTAGCACAAAATCAAAGGATGCAGCTCTCCTGCTGCTACTCTTGCATAAAAGACGCAGTTCACTAAAGGAGAATATGATGTAGCTGAATGTATATGAATGGATTCAATAAAAATACAGAAATGAAGCTCAAATCACTCCCCTTTGATCCCTTAAGCAAGCTGATCTAAAGAGAGGATGGAATTCCCGCATAGGAATTCCTTGCACTAAGCAGTGCAACAATTCTGGCTAAAAAACTGAAGCATGCAAGTGGTCTCAAGACAAAAATATCTGAATACATGAATGAATCTACCTTGATGCTATTCCCTCCTTTTATCTTTTGTGAGCCTCCTCACCCCGAACCCCACACAATGTTGAGGTGACTTCTTCATGAAGCTTCCTCTTTCAAAACTGCGCTACCTTAGCTAGCTTCCCTCCTCTTTATTACAGTGCTATTGACTTGGTCAAATATAACCAATCCACCTGCAATTCCTCTGTTCACACCAAGGGATCTTCAATCTGGTTCTCATATGTGTGTCTAGGCTAATCCTTTTTCACATTGAGCTAGTCTCTTTGAGTGATTTCTTCCTCCTCAAGAATGCATGTTGACTTAGTCAAACTTTACTATTTCCCCATCCAATTTGTCCTTGTTCACACTTGGAAGTGTAAAATCAGCTCCTAAGGTGATATCCTTCCTTAATAAGGTGGAATTTATTCATAATTTTATTTTTCATGGGCCTTCTTAACCATTTATTCCTCTCGTAGGTGAAAGTAGGAAAATCTAATATTCCAAATTTCTATGTGCAAATTTTGGAATATTACAGTCCTCCCCTCCCAAAATTTTGCTTGTCCTCAAGCATCTACAAGGATAAGACTGAAGAGAATCCTCTTCTTCCCTGTAGCAACCTCATGAGATAAAATCCTCCAAGGATCAAGGTGCTGCATCATCAATATATCTCCAAGTTTCCTCTCCCAAGTGTGTAAGATATCTAAATAGCTGACATTATGTGACAGTAGGATATCCATGGAAGCAAAAATTGGTTGTTTGAAGATCCTCTTGAAGCATGAGAGATGATATAGATTGGGAATCATCATCCCCATTTGAATCTCTCCTCCCCAAGCTATCAACCAAACAAAATGAGTCACCCTCCAGAATAGTAACTCATGCAAATCATCCTCCACCTGAAGCTTCGACAAAGTAGGTGGGATGAAATTCTGATCATGGTAGACAAATTAGTCTACCCCACACTAATTTCCTCTCCACTTGAGACAAGTGTAAAGGATTTGCTGATCTTCGGCTTCCATCATGTTTCCCTCAAATGGCAAGAAGGAAGCTAGACCTCCAAAGGTCCCTCTCCCAGTGTTGTGCATCAAGCTGGCCCAAACCATCTCACACATGATGGACAAGAAATCACCATCATATGGCACCCCATCCATCTCATTTCCTTCCTCATAAATAAAAAAAAAATTTGTTGTAGAGGCCATGTCTCTTCCCATGCTCCCCTTATATCATGTAATGCAGAAAGTGTGGGGATGCTCCTCCCCCAAGAACACACCCACTCCATGTGTTCCTCCTCCAATCATGCTCCTCATATAGGTAAGGACAATATCAAAAAAATAGGATCATGATTAGCAGCATATTGAGAGAAATACTGAAGGTTTCATGTGTTTTTGGAAGGTACCAATAGTCTCCCAACTGGTCACAGTGCAGCCTTCCCCACTACAGCTTCAGAAAATGGTATGGCAAGTTGTCTCTTGACAAATGGTTTGTTGTATAAATCATCACACCCACTAGTAAATAGTATATGGCTGGATATGTCAATTGAGCACACAAGAAGTAGCCACATAATTTCCCCAGATCATACAGTAGATGGTTGTCTCCATCATGATAGGTAGCCAAAAATAAACCATGGAGCCTAAAGACAAATTTTTCCCTTTGGAGAGCAATACACTGCAAGGAAATGGTAAGAGTATAAAAATATTGTGTTGTGCAATCAATAAGTGCAAAAATAGAATTCTTACCATGTGATGGAAGCAAGATGGTGACAAGATCCATAGATGAATCCTCCATAGTGGTATGGCATACCAATCTGAAGAGGAATGAATCACATGCTCCATGAAAATCCTCCTCCTTCTTATGCTTGGACATCCAAGTCAAGGAGAACATACCACAACAACCAATGAGTCCATCCACCACTCTATCAATCTCACCTCCTCTATGCCCACCAAGTGCATCAAATATGAAGTGATCCTGGGAACACTCCAAGCTCATGCCCCAAAGTGACAACGATGTTGGACTATGAAAATAGGTCTCTTCCAACTCATAAATACATTCTCTAACATGTTCTATGTCAAAGAATCCTCCCATAATGTTGCCATCTCCTCCTATTGCAACATCATGCAAAATGTGAGAGAAACTCTGTCCTTGCCCCCTCTCAATCCTCCAAAGCAACCAATGTCTTTGTTGCCTCATCATACCTCCATCATACAACTAATGTAGTGAAAAAAAAACAACCATATCATCATAATGCATCCGCATTCCTTGCTGCCCCATGATGCAAGTACTATGTCAAGTATCCTCCTCCCTCATACCCTTAGAAAAAGGATATGTCTCATGATGGCCAAATTCTCTCAAGAGCAGCCAACATAGTTTGGCCTCTTGCTGTCCTGTATCATAAATTTGCAAGTGGCTCACCAGCCTCTTTCTCTTCGCCCACATCAACTCAACACCATGTGGATGCCTTATGTCATCATTTACCTTGGAATTCTCCCCATGTGGTTTATCACCCTCCATAATCAGTTCCTCTCTTCTGCATGCCATGAAATGCTGGAATGCATTTCCTTGGAGATCTTTTAGAGAGGATCTCATGTCCATGGTCATCTCGAATCCATCAAGATCGAAAGGTGAAAAAGGTAAAGCCTCTTCCCTTCCATTGTTTGACAGTGCTGAGAGTCCCTCCAAAGACATATTTGCTGCCTCATACTCCATCTCAAGGTTCATGATTCCCCCCAAAATATCACACTTCAACCTCAAGGGTTGAGTGCAACTCAACAAGGGTCCAAGAGGATTATGGGTCATCTATTTCTTGAACCATTCAAGTCTACACAGCGCAGTGCAATATTGCTGCTCTACCCCAGCAACAATGTTTGATCCTGGGCCATATGAAAACATATTTCCATGACTTTTAGAAAGATTTTCTGCAATAAATCTTCCCATACCTTGGTGAGATGTGGGAACCTCTTGTGGAGCTGTAAAGGCTCCTCCCTCTATTGTAATGGCTGCCCCAACTGCTGATGTAGAAAGCTACTCTTCCAAGGCCGTGACAGCACTAGTACTTGTCTCTTCCCACGGTGGTGTGGACCCTCTCTCCTCTGATCTCTCTTCATCAAAAGTTCTGATCAGCTCTTGAGTGAACTCATAAAATGAAGTCACTCTTGTGTGGCTTAAGTGATTGCACCACCAAGTATTGGCTTCACCCTCTAGGTGTAGTGCTGCAATTTATGTTGCCTCCCTCTCTTCCACTGGATGAAGTAGGAAGAATGCCTCAAGATTTATTTCCCAAGCTCTTGCTATAGTTGACCCATCAAATTTATACAATAGGAATCTATTGCTCTTGATTTCTACTTTGCTACAAGATCTTCTTTCTTCTCTCAGCTGAACAAACTGAGGAAAATCTAGGGTCTCTTTGGAAGCCCTAGGTTGGCACTTGTATTCTACCAAATACCCACTCAAGATTTCATGCACTAAGTGGTATCCTTTCTCTTCACTTCCTCTATGAGAATAGGAAGTGCATGCATCTTCTTCTGCTTCTTGAAACCTTCTAGAGGTCTCACTGCAACTCTTTCCTCCTCGAAACCCTCTTGGAGTTTCAATGCATTTCTCTTCTTATTTCTTCTTGGATCTTAAAATGTATGAGAGTATTCTCATCCTCTCCATAATTTTTTTCTCCTGTTATTCTTATTTTCTGATTGGATCTAAAATCGACAGGCTGAGCCAAAATGGCAGCTCTGATACCACTGTAATGTTCCAAATCTAGAACTCAGCAATGAATAAGATGTATAATGGTATTTTTATGATTAATAAGATTAAAATATACATAATAAATGCATATAAAACATTTTTAGCGACAACAGCAACTTGTACTTCGTTTCATGATCCAGAAAGTGGGGAAAAAGGGTATTTTATGCCTTAAAAAGGTTGTTTTCATAAATGAGCGTAAAAATAAGTAGGGAAAACGGTTGGATATGATAGCTTAGGTCATGAGGGACCTACACTCTGAATTTAAGCTCACAATAATGCTTATAGCTATGTTAAACAGCTCCTCCTTTCCCAACTAGGCTAAAAAAACCTTGATTTCCCATGACTTGCTAAACAGAAATTTCTAAATACTGTGGGAGCGTAATTCCTAAGAGGGTTTCTACAAAAAAATGATGGAATAATTCTGATATGAATCTTATATTATTCAAATAATAGATAAATTGAGATTTAACCTCTTTTACATCAAGAAAAAGACACCCGGCAAGGGTTTCTAGCAATATAAATGTACAAAGGTAGGACTGCAGAAAATAACGCAGTCTACAGAAAATATGCATTAAAAATGATTGAATATGACATATCAGAGCTGAATAATACAGTAAATTTCCAAATTACTCTCTAATGGGACTCCCAGAGGGAAATAAGCACCTCCTCCTCAAGACTAGTACAAAATCAAAGGATGCATATCTCCTACTGCTGCTCCTGCATAAAAGATGCAGTTCACTGAAGGAGACTGCACTGTAGCTGAATATAGATGAATTTTCTCAAGAAAAATATAGAAATGAAGCTCAAATCACTCCCCTTTGATCCCTTAAGAAAGCTGATCTAAAGAGAGGATGGAATTCCCGCATAGGAATTCCTTGCACTAAGTAGTGCAACAACTCGGGCTAAACAACTGAAGCATGCAAGTGGTCTCAAGACCAAAATAGTTGAATACATGAATGAATCTCCTTTAATTCTATGCTCTCATTTTATCTTTGGTGAGCCTCCTCACCTCGGGCCCCACACAATGTTGAGGTGACTTCTTCATGAAGCTTCCTCTTTCAAAACTGTGCTGCCCTAGCTAGCTTCCCTCCTCTTTGTGACAGCGCTGTTGACTTGGTAAACTATAACCAATCCACTTGAAATGCATATGTTCACACCAAGGGATCTTCAATCTGGTTCTCATATGTGTGTCTAGGCTGATCCTTGTTCACATTGAGCTAGTCTCTTTAAGTGATTTCTTCCTCTTCAAGAATGCATGTTGACTTAATCAAACTTGACTATGTCCCCATCCAATTTTTCCTTGTTCACACTTGGAAGTGTAAAATCAGCTCTTAAGGTGATCTACTTCCTTACTATGGTGGAATTCATTCATAATTTTATTGTTCATGGGCCTCCTTACCCATTGATTCCTCTCCTAGGTGAAAGAAGCAAAATCTAATATTCCAAATTGCTATGTGCATTTTGGAATATTACATCCTCCTATCCCTTTAAAACTCCCTTGTGCATATCCCACCAACACATTGGGGTAGTGTGCATAGCCATATCAAGTTCCCAGAACCTTCATTCTTCTGGGACAACCTTTTGCAATTCTTCTGGAAATACTAGGAGACTACCAAAACCATCGAAATAGGGTAGTTCTCCTAACTCTGAGGAGACACATCTAATTTTTTTAGTGATTTTGAGGCAGTGCAACGTAGAAACATCATGCAACTGATTCTGCCAGTTCTCCATCTCCCCATCTGAATCTGAGAAACACAAACTATCCTTCTCCCAATTCAGCATTCCATTAGAGTTAGGATTGATCCAATCCTCGTCCCACGTGGTCAGCTTGTAGATATGGTCAAAATCATCTCCTTCACACACTGGCTCTGTATATATTTCTCCTTTTGCTAGGTTCAATGGTACTATCACCCACGTACTATAATTTTCAAATATCATTCTTCTACGCTTCAGGTTGGTGATGCGTCCCATATCGATGGCCCAATCCAACCCTACCAGCGCACGGTAGGGGTCTGCATCATCCAAAATTTGTATTACCTCAAAATTTGTGCATACCTTTATCTTAGTAATGTCTCTTAGAACCTGTGGAAGTATTCCAAGTGGAATGATATTTTGCTGGTTTTCCATGCATAGCTGAATAGTGGACCATTCTAGCTTTGGCTCTCCCATATTCTTCCAGGTCTTGTTAGGTAGAAAATTTTCATCAGAACCTAAGTCCAAGATGACTTGATCCATCTCATACTCTCCAATTTTTACAGTCATGTGCATCTCCCTACTAGTTCTCTTTTTTTTATTATAGATCTTGTTCACAACCTTAGGCTCAGTTGGAGGCACTTCTTTGTCTGCACAACTGTCTATCAGGGCCAACAGATTTTCTATTGCTTTCTAATTTTGCAATAACTTAATACAAGCTTGTAGGAATGGTTTGAATTTTTCATCAACATTTGCTTCTATGATAGAATTTTATGTGGACACCCTTGTAGTAGAAAAATCCTCCATGGATTCAATTAAAGTCTCCTTTTCCTTCTGCACGTTGAGTCTTTCCTTCTTGTTAGAGGCTTTCCTGATCAATGACTCCGCACCAGCCTTGTTCACCTCATTTCCTCCAATGGCAGCACCACTTCATCTAATTATGTTTACACTTGGGTCATGATTGGGTGGTTCATCTTTAACCATTTGTATGTTTTGCATAGGCATCTGATATTGTTTTTCCTGCATTCTAGTAATTAAAACAAGACAATATTCAATTAAATGATCAAATTGTCTATAGTAGCAGTAGGATTTACATGGAGGGTTCAGGAAGTTGATCTTAAAATGGTCTGGATAACTTGTATGTATTTCAAGAGGCTACCACTCAGTTTAAATTAAATGATCTAGCTTGTACTTGACAATTTTGTGGAATTATTTACTTGAAAGTGGTGTATGAATTTTCACTGTTTATGTGTCTTAAGTTCATTTGTTCTTGCTGAAATTTAGCATGTATAACAACAATATAATGCAACAAATAAACATTTAAACTCAACAACAAACTTAATCTAGGAGTTCACTCGAAATCTCGTGGGCTATGTCTCCTTTGAGCTTGGTCATCTTGACTCGACTCTTTCTGAATATGGTAAGTTTTTTTACAAGTAAATACTTAACTCCAATGAATAAAAAAATGATCCAAAGGGCTGAAAATACCATCAATATCCCTCTAATGGCTGTCCAAAACTTTGCAAACAACTTTAGGCTCTTGTTGACACGATTCCTTCTGTCGGTGCACTAAGCTACTATGAGCTTCTAAATGGCACAAAATCCCTCAGAATTATGTTTCCTATCACTAAAACCAATTCTGTTGTATCCAGCACACATGAGAAACCAAATACCAACTGATAAATTGCTCAAATCGAGCACTACATTCCCAAAATAGGCCATCCTCCATGGTTTGCCCAGGGCTTCCCAAAAATTCACATAAGCTTCTTGAGCTCTAGAAATTCTTAAAATGTCTTGAAACCACTTCCATTGGTTCAAAAATGTCTGAATAGTCAAGATATAATTTTCATTAATAAAAAATGGCTTCCGGCTGCTCCAGTTTCTCCTCAATCTGTTGTGTAACCAACTCAAAAAGAGAAGAAAAGAGATATAAACGCCTTAGAAATGAGCCACTTCGAGGGGGCAACCTCCAATACATTACATAAATGAACAATTCTTGGATGATACAATTTACAAAACCTCCTTTCTATATATAGGAGTCCATGGGGCCATAATGTAATCCTAGTGGGCCACAATGTAATCCTAGCCGACCTAACAATAATAATTTATTGGCACAATAATAACAAAATGGGGGTTACAAGGGTACAATAATAACAATAAGGGGGTTACAATAATAACAATAAGGGACTATACTAGTAATATAGGGACCTAACATGCCCCTCTCCTTCAAAAAAGTGTTGTCCTCAACGCTTGAGTAGCTCTGGGTGCTTCTGTATAAAATTCTCATCCTCCCATGTAGAATATTCGGTGGGTAAGTTCTTCCACTTGATGAGATACTCTGAAATTGATCGATTCCGTAGTTGTCGAGTTCTTGTTTCCATGACCGCTTCTGGTTCCAATATGATTTTTCCTTCCTCATCAGGTTCTGGCAATATTGTTTGAACTGGAAGATTTTCACCTATAACCTTCTTTAAGCATGAAACATGGAAAACTGGATGTACTCGCGAAGAAGCAGGAAGCTCCAATTTGTATGCCATAGTACAAATCTTTTGCAACACCTTGTAAGGACCATAGTACTTTGGCGATAATTTATTATCCTTCTTAGCTTGCTTGAGGGACATTTGTTTGTATGGTTGTAGCCGTAAAATACCCAATCTCCTACATCAAAACTTCTCTCGCTGCGATGTTGATCTGCCTGTTGTTTCATTCGATTTTGTGCCAAATTCGGGTTATCCTTTAAGAGTTGGAGAACTTCTTGCTGATGCTCGATGTGATCTTCCACTGCTTGAACCTTCGAATTTTCCCTTAAAGATGATGTGATGGATGGTGGATGATATCCATAAAGTGCCATAAATGGGGTCATTTTTGCTGCGGTATGGAAGGAAGTGTTATACCACCATTCAGCGAGAGGTAACCACTTGACCCATTGTGTTTGTTTATCGGATACAAAACAACGAAGATATCCTTCCAAACATTTATTTACTATCTTAGTTTGACCATCAGATTGAGGATGATAAGATGAGCTATGCTGTTGTGTAACCAACTCAAAAAGAGAAGAAAAGAGATATAAACGCCTTAGAAATGAGCCACTTCGAGGGGGCAACCTCCAATACATTACATAAATGAACAATTCTTGGATGATACAAATGAACAAACCCTCCTTCTATATATAGGAGTCCATGGGGCCACAATATAATCCTAGTGGGGCCATAATGTAATCCTAGCCGACCTAACAATAATAATGTAAGGGCACAATAATAACAATATGGGGGTTACAGGGGTACAATAATAACAATAAGGGGGGCTACACTAACATAATAAGGGCTACACTATTAATATAGGGACTTAACATGCCCCTCTCCTTCAAAAAAGTGTTGTCCTCAACGCTTGAGTAGCTCTGGGTGCTTCTGTATAAAATTCTCATCCTCCCATGTAGAATCTTCAGTGGGTAAGTTCTTCCACTTGATGAGATACTCTGAAATTGATCGATTCCGTATTTGTCGAGTTCTTGTTTCCATGACCGCTTCTGGTTCCAATATGATTTTTCCTTCCTCATCAAGTTCTGGCAATATTGTTTGAACTGGAAGATTTTCACCTATAACCTTCTTTAAGCATGAAACATGGAAAACTCGATGTACTCGCGAATCCAAGATCGTGGTAGACATCGCAGAGGTCAAAGTTCGACTGATTTTGAGGTCATTCGGATTGTAGAAGATGCGGACGCCTATCCTGTGCTCCTAGGATTGGATTGGTGGCATTGATATGGCCAGTATTATCAATTTGAAGAAAAGAAGCATGGTGTTTCAAAGTGAAGGAACATGGGTGATTGTACCACTAGAGCCCGCAGAAGGAGAAAGGTATACAGAACCAGTGCATGAGGAAGAAGAAGTGGATCACATCTATAAGTTGTTGTGTAACCAACTCAAAAAGAGAAGAAAAGAGATATAAACGCCTTAGAAATGAGCCACTTCGAGGGGGCAACCTCCAATACATTACATAAATGAACAATTCTTGGATGATACAATTCACAAAACCTCCTTTCTATATATAGGAGTCCATGGGGCCATAATGTAACCCTAGTGGGCCACAATGTAATCCTAGCCGACCTAACAATAATAATTTAAGGGCACAATAATAACAAAATGGGGGTTACAAGGGTACAATAATAACAATAAGGGGTTTACACTAACAATAATAAGGGGCTATACTAGTGATATAGGGACCTAACATGCCCCCCTCCTTCAAAAAAAGTGTTGTCCTCAACACTTGAGTAGCTCCGGGTGCTTCTGTATAAAATTCTCATCCTCCCATGTAGAATCTTCAGTGGGTAAGTTCTTCCACTTGATGAGATACTCTGAAATTGATCGATTCCGTAGTTGTCGAGTTCTTGTTTCCATGACCGCTTCTGGTTACAATATGATTTTTCCTTCCTCATCAAGTTCTGGCAATATTGTTTGAACTGGAAGATTTTCACCTATAACCTTCTTTAAGCATGAAACATGGAAAACTCGATGTACTCGCGAAGAAGCAGGAAGCTCCAATTTGTATGCCATAGTACCAATCTTTTGCAACACCTTGTAAGGACCATAGTACTTTGGCGATAATTTATTATCCTTCTTAGCTTGCTTTAGGGACATTTGTTTATATGGTTGTAGCCGTAAAAATACCCAATCTCCTACATCAAAACTTCTCTCGCTGCGATGTTGATCTGCCTGTTGTTTCATTCGATTTTGTGCCAAATTCAGGTTATCCTTTAAGAGCTGGAGAACTTCTTGTTGATGCTCGATGTGATCTTCCACTGCTTGAACCTTCGAATTTTCTCTTAAAGATGATGTGATGGATGGTGGATGATATCCATAAAGTGCCATAACTGGGGTCATTTTTGCTGCAGTATGGAAGGAAGTGTTATACCACCATTCAGCGAGAGGTAACCACTTGACCCATTGTGTTTGTTTATCAGATACAAAACAACGAAGATATCCTTCCAAACATTTATTTACTATCTCAGTTTGACCATCAGATCGAGGATGATAAGATGAGCTATGAGCTAATTTAGTACCCAAAGAAGAAAATAACTCTGTCCAAAAATTTCCCGTAAAAATGGGATCTCTGTCGCTCACAATCACCCTTGGGCTTCCATGTAGCTTTTGAATTCTGTCCATAAATGTAGTAGCAACTGTACTTGCTTTAAATGGATGAGATAATGCACAAAGTGTGCATACTTGGTAAGTCTATCAACTACCACCATGATGACACTCTTTCCTTCGGACTTAGGTAAACCTGTGATAAAATCCATTGAAATCTCCTCCCAACGTTGACTTGGAATGGATAAAGGTTGTAGAAGTCCCCGGGTCTTAATTGTTTCCACTTTATTCTGCTGGAAAACCAAACATTCCGCCACAAACTTTTGAATATCAGATTTAAGGCCATCCCAAAAAAATTCTTTCTTCACCCCGTGGTAAGTTTTTAAAAATCCTGAGTGTCCTCCTAAAGGAGAAGTGTGCAATTCCAGAAGAATCTTTTGTTTTAGTTGGGAATTCTTACAAAGATATAAGCGATCTTTTTACCATAAGGAATCATTTTTCCAACTAAATGTATCAGATGTACTAGGATCTTGCTGCAACTTTTGAATGAGTGTCCATACATCTTTGTCCCTCTTCCATTCATCTCTTGCTTCGGTTATCCAATCTGGTTGGATAATAGAAATGGCACAAAGCAATGCTTCCACCTCTTCATTCTTTCTTGAGAGTGCATCTCCAACAACATTAAGCTTTCCTTTTTTGTAGATTATTTCAAAGTCATAACCCAACATCTTTGTGACCCATTTTTTCTACTCTTCCGAAGATAGTCTTTGTTCCAAAAAGTGTTTAAGACTATCATGATCAGTTTTTACCTTGAAGTGTCTTCCCATTAGGTAAGTTCGCCATTTCTTTAGTGCATGCAGTATTGTTAACATTTCCTTCTCATAAATAGGTTTCTGTAAATACTTTCCTTTGATTGGACGACTTTCAAAAGAAATGGGTCTTCCTTCCTTCATTAAAACTGCACTAATTCCATTTCCCGAGGCATCACATTCCACAATAAAGGTTTTTGTGAAGTCTGGCGTAGCTAAGACCGGTGCTAGGCACATTGCCTCTTTAAGATGTTCAAAGGCCTTAGTTGCTTCAGGAGTCCATGAAAATGCATCTTTCTTCAATAATGTTGTTAGAGGTGCTGCTATTCTTCCATAATTCTTAACAAACTTGCGATAATAGCCTGTTAACCCGAGAAATCCTCGCAACTGCTTTATTGTCTTAGGGACTTTCCATTCCTTAATGGCTTTAATTTTGTTAGGGTCTACTTTAACACCCTCA